>JANVCQ010000007.1:22279604-22290520 GCA_025531925.1 Erythroxylum plowmanianum | reverse complement strand
ACAATTCAACCCCCCCTTCTTGTGTATCTTGATCATATTATTTCTCAATATATTAACGTGTGATTCACTTCACTTATATGATTAAACACTTATATCCCCTATGTCATATAAATCCAAGGATTTATCAAAGTATTTGAATGTGCCCTGAAGACATAAGATCAGAGTCAATATGTCTATATACCTAATGACCATTAAAGTGCTTAAGACTGATACAAATCTTAAGACTTTCACTTGTATTATAACAATGTACAAATATTTATATGACTGTGACCAAAATGATGATCATTAACATATATAAAAGTATACTCATAATACAAGAAATTTGTGCAACTGTATTAACATCGAATACAATGATCCATAACTAACAGAATATAAATTCCTCAATAAATCCTTATCACAAACATGTCTCTAAAAAATAATTGGGTGAAGTTCTTTAATTAGTGGAACAACCAACATGTTCTAAGTCTCAATATGGTCCACCTCAATGTCATCCTTCTATACTCATTCCTTTATGGTCAAATACTTGACCTCTAAATACTTAGACCTTGTGATATTCTTATTGTTATTATTAAATAATATGGAAAAAAGATTATCACAATATAACTACATAAGTTTAGTAACTAAATCAACCACAGATAATTTAAAAATCAAATTCTTAAGTCAAACAGCCTGTGAAGTAGCCTTATATCATCCTACAAATTTTGCATGTATAGTTGTGGAAGTTACTAGCGTTTGATTACACTATTCCATAAAATGGCACCACCTATTAATATAAAAATATACCCTGATGTAGACTTCCTGTCATCTGGATACATAGCAAAATCTAAACCTATATAGCCAATAAGGTTTAAATTGTTGACTTTCTTGAATGTCAACATATAATCCTTAGTTCCTTTAATCTATCTCAAAATTCATTTCTACATTTCGGTGGTCTATTCCTGGGTTTTCCAGATACCTACCTAGTGGTCCAACAACGAATAGAATGTGTAGTCTAATGCATACATGGATATACATCATATGATGAACCACACTAGAATAAAGGACATTCTTGATAGCCTCTCTCTGTGTATCATTCTTTAAATATTGTGCCAAAGATAATCTCTCATTATAAGAGATAGGTGCTACAACATGTTTACAATTAGTCATATTAAACCTTTACAATATTTGCTCAATGTATACAATTTGAGAGAAACCTAATAAGTTTTGATATCTGCCTTGGTGAATTTGAACACATAAGATAAAAGATGCTTTACCAAGGTCCTTTATGTCAAAATGCTTGGTCAAAAGTTGTTTAACTTTATGTAGCATGGTCAAGTCATTTGATGCGAACAAGATACTATCCACATATAAAATTAAAAAGATAGCCTTACTCCCCTTTTTCTTGTAATGTAGGCATATTTTAACTTTATTTTCTATAAAGCCAAATGAGGTAACAACTTCATTAGACTTCAGGTACCATCATCTGGAAGTTTGCTTTAAACCATATATAGATTTCCTTAATTTACAAATCTTACCAGCCTTTTCTTAATTTGAAACCCTTCAGATTATTCCATATAGACTTCTCATAAAGGTTTCAATTTAGGAAAGTCATCTAAATATCCATCTGATGTAGCTCCATATCATAATGAGCTATAATTTTCATGATCACTTTAAATGCATCTTTAAAAGAAAATGTGACATTAAAGTTAATCTCTACATCCATTTATAGTTGATAAACTTACAATAATGAGGTAAATCCATAAGCTCTCATACCTAATTATGCTCTATGAACTACGTCTTATACCTTATGGCATCCCACCATAAATCTATATAAGGTCCAGAAATAACTTTTATAAAAGTAACTAGATCTACCACATTTCCAATATCATAGTCTTAGTCACTCAAATAGATTATGTAATCAGATGATATTGTAGGTCTCCTCACTCAAATGAATCTTTTTAATTACATTGGTTTGGTATGTTAATATACCATATAAACCTCAATATGTACATGTATGTGTTCTTATTCTAGTATTGGTACAATATAGAGATCTAAATCCACTTGCTTTGATTGAATAAGTGACGAATATGATGCAATTATAATGTAACTATATTATCACCCTTCTATCATTTAAAAATAGGAAAGACCGCCTTTATTAAGATAAGACGGACCACTCTTATTATAGACATTGTGTTTCAAAAACTTAGATATTTGTGATTCCATTATCCTGGATCCTCCAGTTCTATAGTAAAATTTGTATCTTTTAAAGTGATCCAGACATCCTACGAAGTAATAACAAGAGGAACTAAAATGCAGCTTATTTTTATAAGAATTATATAAGCACACCTCAGTATGACAACCCTATATACGAAGATGAATGAGTGTAGGCTTCCACCAATGTTATGAATAATGTACCAATACTGGTACCAAATTTGATTATAGTATGATACTGTATCGGTACTGATCAATACTAGATATCGTTACATGTAATTTTTACAACAACAACACCTAGTTCAAATTCCACTAGGACTCGAGATCTGGGGAAGTTTTGTAGTATGCAGCCTTACCCCTAACGAGTACAGAGGCAGTTTCCAAGTGACCCACATTTATAAAAGAAAATAATAATAAAAGAATGCAAATGAAATATAAATAAATAGCCATAAAATTAGAAAAGAAAGAAAAAGATAAAGATAAACAAAAAGATAAAGATAAAAATAAAGATAAAAAATAAAAATAAAAATAAAAATGAAATAAAAATAAAAGTACTAGGGAAAATTAGATAAATAGATAAAATAAAAATATAATACTAAAAGAAATAAAAGAGATAAAATAAATAGAAATATTATTAAAAGTAAAAATCATAGTAACACTAATAATCATCGACATAATGATACTAATATCATTAAAGAGAATACTAAATATTCTAATAATAATAACAATAATATTAATAATACTAATACGAGTAATAAATAATTATCACTTAGGCTAACTATAATAGGCAATAGGTAAAAGATATAAGAGAGCTACCAAGACCATTTTATGAGAGGTTCTTTACCGAAATTCTAGAACAAAAAAGTTTTTTATGAGGAGTCATGTCATCGGTAAGTTCCAATATTAGCAAATCATTTTTGATCACCTCCCTCTAGCTCTTCTAAGCCTCGCTAATTTTCTTTTACAATCTCTAAGTAAGATCCTCTCGCATCTTCTTACTGGAGTGTCTGGTTGTCTTCTCTTAACATGTCTAAACTACCTAAGTCTTGTTTCTCTTAATTTGTCCATAATATTAGCTACCTTTATTTTATCCCTTATCATTACATTCCTAACCTTATCCCTTTTAATAAGGTTGCACATCCAACGAAGCAACCTCATCTTCGTCACCATTAGTCCATAAATTTTTTTAAAATTACAAAATAGTCTTTCAATATATTGTACTGTATAATTTATAATTTTACACCAATCATGTCTCAAAAAATGATAATGATAGAAATTTAAAATAACAACAATATATTTATTTTCCTTAATATTATTTTTCCAAATATTTCACATATAAATAATAACCATAATTAATATAAAAAGATCATTTAATCATCATACAAAGTATTTAAAATATTCAAATTCAATCATATAATATATAATAATTACATAAAAATTTCAAATAAAAAGAATAATAAATATCTATGACTCTTTAACAATTATAATTTACAACAAGAGCTCGTGTTGAAGAACCAACTAAAGATATTAAACAATGGTGAATAGAGAAGATAACTTTTAAACAATGACCAAATAAATTTTGATTTTAATAATAAACATTAAATATATTTTACTTTTAATTATTATTATTTATAATCTTACTAAATAGTGTTAATTATTCTTTCCAATTTAATAAACCTAATAAGTCTATAATATATATATATATATATATATATATATATTATATTCTCGAGGATTGTATATATATTATATTATATATATATCTTAAAAGTTTTAAAATCTAAGGAATATATTACAAAGTGAATTTTCACTGGTCAAAACCATCTTTCAAAGGCTTTGCACAACCTCCAACCTAAACTTTGACCTTTCACCATAAATGTAGTACTTTAATACCCCCTAGGATGATATATGGATGCCACATAAAACAAACCAAGACATTCCAACAATCCCAAGAAAATAAGGTAAACATACATCACATTTCAAATGCCACTGAGTTATAAATAGGATGCAATATACACGTTCTATTTATCAAATCCACACCTTAAAATCAAACTCATCCTATGTTATGGTTATTACAGGACATTTACACAAACTACAAAAAAGTCTCATAATATTGAATATAACTCAAAGATTAAGCACAAAATCTCCCAAAACATAATACATCCTTCTTTGGTCACTGCGGTTGTCCTGGCCTTAATCCTATTTATTAAGACCTATATGGAGGAAAAACCACCATGCTAAGCATATAGCTTAGTGGGAAATTACATAAAGCAAGATACAAGATGGATACTACTTTCTACAGTCGTCTAACATTTACATGCAAATGAATTATGGCATATCACATAGCAATCTTTGATTATTCAAATCAGAGAGTAATTTGACTATCAATTGAATCAAAATAGAACAAATATCAAAATACATACAGAATTGCTTGCTAATCTTTTCAGAAGTGGGGTAATGGCTTGCTAATCTTTTCAAAAGTGGGCAATGGGAACAGAACAGAAGATATCTATGATTGGTATCTACAGAAACAAAAGAGACTTAAGTCTCTAAAATAGAAGACATCGTAGTGTCTAAGAACAGAAGCAACTACAGACACTTCTAGACATGCCTATTTACCCACAATAAGGACTTGGTAGGTTACAACAAATCATATCACATTTCACAGTCACATGTAAGAGAAATAATGCATAACATATGAATTTATTCCCTTATGCTCAAATTGAAAGTGTTCATTTATGCCTGATCAAACTTAACATGATTTACGAATATAAATCTTTGTAATAATGCATCAATGAAAGCATTTAAGTAATTACACATTATAAGCATGAGTCTCATTTTACCCTAATAACTAGGTTTGCTAAATTGCAGTGATATTCAAAAGATTTTTGGAGGAGATTTAGTGGCATTTCGGTAAGGAAAAATTAATGTTTAGGCTTAAAAAAAGAGGGGTGATGCACGACTATACCCAATTTCTAGTTTTTTTTAGGATAGGTTTTCAGGTTAGTTTTGTATGGCCATTCTGACATAGAAACTAAGGCTTTTAGGCAATATGTTCTTCTAAATAAATGTTCTCTATGTCTTAAGTTTCTAATCAAATACAGTTAATGCAATTTGGTTCATTATTCCTAGAGTTATACCCAAATTACTAAAGACTATTCTCAAACAGGGAAAACAACCAGAACTCAACTTCAAACCAAATTTCAAAACCCTTAATGACATAAATCAAATTAGATTCCTTCATGAAAGTTGTAGACATATGTATTTAGTTTAGTATAAATTTAAAACAATCTAATTTGGATATCTACAAGTCAAGATATGGCTAAAATACTAATATCTATTAAGTAGAACCACTCCATCTAACGAGGTATACACTCTAATTAACTCACTTTAGTCTTATTATGCAAAAGTAATGCCAAAGACACATGCAAATGAACCAAGAACATCCCATTTTCATATAGGATACCTCTCTTAACAAAATCCCTCACATTACACTCAAAAAAACCCTACAACATATTAAAATTTCCATACCTTTGAAAGGAGTGTTTCAAAACCCTTACTCTTCACTGCAATTGCTTGCCTTCTTTGATCTTCTTCTCTTCTACACACAACATACCCATTCACTACTCATTGTCAAAAATCACAAACACATAATAGAACCCTAGATGAAGAGGAGATGAGAAAGGAGCTAAATTTCACATCAAATAATGCAATTAATATACCTTAATTTCAAATGCATAAAGGGATTTATCAAGATGGTGGATGGAGGGAGAGAAGCTTAATCTTCTACAGATTTTTGTGTTTGCTGATCCTGCCCTTCTTCATCTGCATGTTTTTAGACAAAGGTACAGATGGGTGACATGCCATTTGCCATATGGCTAAGTGTTGTGGTCTGGGATATATGACAAATGGTTCCATCCTATTGGTTTCTAGTTTTCACCTTTCATTAATAACAAAAATGACCACAACTTTGTCTTATTCTACGAAATTGCATTCCATCTAAATACATTAGCAGTTTAGTCCATAATTAACGTATCTTTATGAATGTATAACACAATTAACAAAAATTATCGAAATACCCCTACAATTCTATTACTACCGATTATGTCTCCAACTAAACACTCATTTTCCTAATCGTTAACACCTATTACATAATACTTTCATAGATAAGAAACATTCCTACTAGGGTATAGTTTGGGGCCTCACAATATAGGTCTAGAAGACTCCTCCAAGCATGCAATACTTTCCTGGGGGAAAAGCAAAGTCATAAAAACCCCACCTCGCCAATCTTTTGTTATTGCATGTATTAATCATAGAACCCATAAAATTGTCGTTGAGTTGTCACTAGAGAGGATCATTTCGGACAAATTTTATGATGGCAGTAGGTGGTGATGAGGAGAAAGAGTGGAGATGGTAGCAGCTAGAATGGTGACAGTGATGGAGAGTGGAGAAAGTGGATGGGCAGGCGGTTGGAGAGAGTGGTTGGGTAGGTGGTTCGACGGTGGAGATGAGTGGTGTAATGACAGGCAGTGGCCGGTGACTACGACATTGGGGTTAGGCTACGGCAAGCCAATTGTGTGTATTTTTAATTATTTTTTTTGCAAATAAATCCCTTAGTCTTTTTTAACTTTACAGTACCGACTAGTATTTGGCCGGTATTTTAAATACCAGCTGGTACTAACGATCGATACCAATAAGGCCACTTTTGTAAATACTGATTGGTACCGGCAATCAGTACCAATAAGGCCAGTTTTGTGTTGTTTTTTAGCCAGTACGGTATGAAACACATAACATTAGTTTCCACCCATTTCATATTTGAAAAGGCATTTTTACACTGATTTGCTTAGAACCTTGTTAAGTATACATAAGGCAGTTTTATAACTTCGACTTAAAGGTAATTACGTAGGTTAGTCTTGCTTTACATTGACCTGATCATATCCTTTAAGGTGCGATTTGCCTTTCAACTATACCATTTTGCTCAGGACTACTTAACATGGTGAATTAAGCATCTATTCAACATGATTTCAAGTATTTGACAAACAGACATTTTTCTTGTCCAAAAACCCTATGTGTGTTATAATACTTTTATTTAGAGTTAGATCTAACAATTTTGATTTATTTTCTTAATTGATTTTCAACCTTAGTCTTAAAGATCTTAAATTTTTCAAGAACTTCAAACTTTTCTTTGAGTAAGAACAAATAACCATAGTGGGAATAACCATTAATAAATGCCAGAAAATATTTTAAATTACATATTGTGACTATATAGGGAACACATATATCAGTATGTACAAGTTCTAATAGGCCAGAATCATAAGTTGACCTACTTTTCTTTATTTTGGTCAACTTGTCCCTATAATAATCAACACATATTTCCATATCATCATAATCTAGAGTCAAAAGAATGTTATCCTTTTAATAGTCTCTCAACTTTATCTTTGAAAATGTGGCTTAACTCTTATGCCAGAACATGTATGACTTAGCCTTTATTAACGGTCCCTTTCTAGTGACATATTCGATAATGTACAAAGAAGCATATATCTCATTAAGGATAAGAGACATTTTATATAAACCATATGACAAGAACGTAGTACTGATAGGTTTTACATTGAAAGATAACTTTACAATCAAATTTTCAATTACAAAACTACAATCTTCTTTGTCCAAAATAAACACATAAATCAAATTTTTTGTTAAAGAATGTATATAGAAGGTGTCACACAATAAAAGTTTGAGCCCTGTATTAAGGTTCAAACAAGCATCTCCTACAAAGACGAAATCAACTTCTTCGTTATTCCCTACCATCAATTTTCTATGAATCCTTGTATTATGAAAGTAACATGATTAGAGTCTTTACTACCTAGTCACCAAGAGCTTGATATGACTATAACAATTTTAGACTTATGTATCATACAAGCCAAGGAGTTACTTGATAGCTCTTGCCTTTCTTTTTAGGTTTTATATTTCTATCACTCCAGCTTCTTGTGTCCCATCTTCTTAAAGAAGGAAAACTTTATACTCATACTCTTTATGGTACCCATATGACCTTTAACAATACTTTTGATCATTATATGTGGAGGAAATTTAGATTTCTTATTTTTAAATTTATGGAGCTTTACCTTTTCCTTCCCTATGGTTGCTATTAAAGCTCTTTGACAAGTGTTTTTTTAGTTTTTCTTCCTTAGCAACACAACAGTTATAATAACAATAACAAAAATCCAATGAAAACTTCACTGATTTCTGAGATCTAAGGAAATCCAATAGTATGCAGCATTACCTCTAACTAGTAAAGAGATTGTTTTTGATTGTCCTATATATATATATATACACACGGATATGGAGATATATACGTACACGGATATGGAGATGTATATGTACATGTGTATATATACACATGTACATATACATCTATATACACATGTACATATACATCTCCATATCCGTGTACATATATATATACACATGTACATGTACATATACATCACCATATCCGTCTACATATACATCTCCATATCCATATACATATCCATATACATATACATATACATATATATATACATATACTTCTACATCTACATCTACATCTACATCTACATATACATATACATATACATATACATATGCATATGCATATACATACACATATTAAAATAATAAAGTTATAATAATTAAAAATAAAATAAAATAAAATAAAAATGGACATAAAAGAAAAAGAAGAAGATGATGATGATAATAATACATAAAAATAAATGTGTATAAATAAAAATGTAAAAATAAGTTATAAAATAAATAATACAATAAATATAGAATAAGGTAAGGAATAAAAATAAAAGATAAAATAAATAAGTACACAAACAAGAAAAAAGAAAAGCACATAAATAAATCAAACAAGTCATTACAATAGAATATTTAAACTAAGAAAGAAATTTAGGCTAAATAACTAAAAATAAGTACTGCATATTAAATGTTTAGGATAAATACAAAATATAAGACTTGAAAGAAAATGCTTAAAAGACCTATGAGAAAAAGATGGACTTCTCTGTGCGAGATCTTTTGCTTGTATCCTAATACGTCAAAGTTATCTATTGAAAGTCAGATCTTTGGTAAGTTCTAGCAGAGCTATACCATTCTTGATCACCTCTTCTTAGTTTTTCTTAGGCCTTCATTTTTTCCTTTTATAGTCTTTAAGTATAATGTTCTGACATCTTCTCATTGGAGTGTTAGGGTGTCTCCTCTCTTAACATGTTCGAACCACCTAAGTCTTGTCTCACTCAATTTTTCATTAATATTGATGGTTACCTCATTGAGTTCGCAAAACTCACCCAAAATTTGCAATTATTTTTCAGGAATCAGAAGAATACCCCATTAGGCAAACAGGAGTATCCTTACTACATGCAAGGAAAAGATAGAGGTCGGGATCAGTTTGCATCTGCATTGTATTTCTTTATTTTCGTACTAAATTGTATATTCCGCAAATTTTGTATCATTTGTAATTGAATATTGTGGTATGCAATAACTTTTGGAATTGGAAATGTTTTGTATTTGTAATGGGCCCCAAGCGATAGTGAATCTTTGATGAGTTGTGTACTGATTGTTACGTGTAACTGAAATTGTTTATGAATGAAATCGGGCCCAATTTGGTTATGGATTTCTGTACGTTATGGTTGTGGTTTCAAAAAAAAAAATACTGAGTTTTAACTAACTGAGTGCTCTAGTATGCCACCTCCGCGGAGCACAGACTCGGATATCACCCATTGATGTCAGGTTCGGGTCTTGCAGGAGTGGGGTGCTACAGTTAAACTACGTAATTTACCTTTGATTTTTAATGGCATCTTCTTGTTAACTAAAACTTCTAATGCACTTTTCTATTAAGCTACTCTTATCTAGTACGGTAAACTATGTCTTTATCGATCTCTCCATTGCTTTAGATAATAAATCCTAGATACTTAAAACATTTTTTTTGTAGTATAACTTTTGAATTAATCTTTACCTCCACATCGGAACCTACCTTTTGGCCTGAAAAGTTACACTCTAAATACTCAATCTTAATCCTGCTCAATTAAAAACCTTTCAACTCTAACATATCCCTCTAAAATTCTAGCTTGACATTGACACCCTCTTTTTGTTTCATCTACTAAAATAATGTCATCAGCAAATAACATGCACTACGGCACATCCCCTTGGATATCCTTAATGAGCTCATCCATCACTACTATAAGCAAAAATGGGCTCAATAAAGAGCATTGATGTAGCCCAATATCAATAAAAAATGTTGTATATCTCCTTTTATCTAGGGGTGTTCATGGTAGGATAATCTGACCCGTTCATAAATAACCTGAACCTGAACCTGAATGTCAGGTTCGGCAATTTTACGAACCTGAACCTGAACCTAAACCTAAAGAACCTATAGGTTTGGTTAACCTATTTTCAGGTTCGGTTCTTAGGGTAACCAGAACCTATTCATATCAATATATTGTAATACTCAGTATCTAGTTTACCCGGTACACCGGAATAAATCGGTATTTGAGACTAATGTCATTAAAATCACATAACAGTGAATAATAATTTTAGTGACATCAAATTAATGATGTATGATTTTTTTTTTTTGATGGTCACAGGAAATTGTTCGGGCAGATGTTTAAAAACTAAAACAAGGATGGCATTTTTGTAAATAAGTGGACTTATGGCATATATAAGGAGTTAGTGGGAGAATAAGACAAAAACCT
>JANVCQ010000007.1:22211690-22226694 GCA_025531925.1 Erythroxylum plowmanianum | reverse complement strand
CTGTCTTGGAATGAATCACTTCTATTTGTGATATATGCTTCTCCTGCTCACGGAGTACCCAGTGTACTCACCCCCTCGGCTTTCCAACCATGCAGGTTAATTTAGTGAGCTTGAAGCTCTGTGAGGACTGTGCGGCTTTTTGACATTTTCAGGGTATTTCCACACGTGGGTAGTCTCCCATTTTGTATTTTTATTGTCTAGTGGCTCGTGAACTGTATTTGTGTAAATATACTTTATGATTTTGCGAGTCAATTTTTGATTGCCTTGCATTGTAAAAGATCCTATGTATGAACTTTTGATACTTGAGTTGAGATTGTCTGGAGTTAAGATTGTCTTGAGTGGACTAGAGAGTCTTGAAGTTGTGGCTGGTTGTAGATATAGAAGTGTGTTTAAAATCATTTGCAGGTTTTTGGGATTTTTAAAATACAGCTGTTATGTTGCCCAAATTTTTCAAAAAAAAAGAGATATTCAGTAAGCCTTGCATAGTCGGATTAAGGATACTACGAGTATCCTTGGCCCGAGTATGTGGCGGTTGTCATGGGCCCGATGTGATACCGAGTCGTGACAAACATACATGGCAACCAAATTCTTGTACAAACAGTCACATCATACGTTTCTATTTATTTATAGGGACTGTTATCACACATTTTTCTATTCAATGCTACACATATATATATTACAAATTTTCATATCATTTAACATTATCATTGAAAAGTATTATTACATCTTTATATTTACATGTTAATTCAAAAGGAACACATACAATTTCCTTTATTAAATAGACAACCATTCTTTAATCAAAAGACATATCCAAAGGTACTTTTACTCTTAGCTATTGGCCTTAGTTCCTCTAGATGTTCTCTATACCTCACTCCTATGACCTAGACCTACATAGATTAACACCTATGCTAAGCTTGAAAGCTTAGTGGAGAAAACACTTAGTTTGGATGACCACTCACGGCAGTCATCTGCTAAGCATGCACATTTAGAAATGCCATAACTCACATACCATAAATTCACATTCATGAACCAAACATTATATATTCAACACTCATGTAAACAATGATGACATATTTAAGCAAAGTAAATAATGCTAATGTTCTTCAACATATTATCTATATACCGAAAATGCACATTTATAAGCCAAATATTGATATTCAACACTTATTGATACAAATTATTAATACAGATGCAAATGCTAGTTAATACTAATTATTTATGTTGTCATGTTGTATTTCTTATTTATAACCATTTACTTTACTTTCTATGTTAGGCAGACATATTCTCGTGGGTGTGGATAACAGGAGATGTGGATATCTACAGATGTCAAAACTGTGGATACTTGAAAGTATCAAACTGTAATACCCAAAGACATCAAATTGTGGATACCCAAAGGCATCAAACTGTATAAACATTAGTCTCAAAATGAAGACACCAGTGGTGTCAAACTATAGCAGCTACACTGCATCCCTATAGGCATTCCTATCTATCCACCACTAAGACAATAGAGTAGGCATTGTAACATTTCCTTTAATCATTAGTCAATTTCACAATTCATATATTGACAAGTTATATGATATACATTTCAAGTTATAAAATGTGTATTTGTGTTCATACATGCAAGACATAACTTACCACCATTAGAAGGGTATCAAAATCACACTTGTATAATCATACTATACATATATGAACAATAAATATGCATACAAATCATTTATGCACATGTAAGTTTTCTTTGGAATGCATTATGCTCAATTTTAAATTGCAATATTCAATCACCCAATTCATATATGGTAATTCCTATTTCATTTATTTCTAGGTATTTGAAAAGTTTCATATATATTCAAAAAAGGTTTAGATAAGATTAAGTAAAAATCATAAACAAAAAAAAACTCAAAATAGTACCATTTGGGCTAAGCCCACAATGGGTGTAAAAATAGACAAATAATCAGTCCAGAAACACATCACATAATAGACTCCACTTGTTCCTTAATATGCATATAGAAAACGTTTGAATTAGGTTTTGAGGTCCTTTAGAAATTTGTTATCCTATGTCTTTAGTTTCCATATGACTAATAATCAGACAATTTAGACTTTCCAATCATGAGATATAGACGAAATATCACACATTGCTCAAAAAAGGCGGCAACATCAGGTCATCATTTTTTGATCCCAGTTTCCAATGTCATAAAGCTAGAATTAAGTTAGAGTATCTCTAGAGATTCTTAGTTTTGTGTGTTGGGTTTCATATGCAACTAAAATCACTAAATTTAGAGGTCGGTAGGCTAAATTACAATTCTCTCCTCAATCTTCTAGAAAGATTTCCCTTATTTAACAGATAATCTTTTGCTATCAATGGGAAATTCTTTCTCATTGAAGGAAATAATTCTTAAAGGTATCAACACCAACATTTAGGATTTATAGGCTTTCAAGTGCTTACAGAAGCTTAAAAAAATTAAATTTCACCTATCATGTTTACTCAGAAACTATAAGGATGCGATGCAATTGGAGAAAGCTTATTCTCTTAACTTACTAATAAATTGTAGGTTATACTAAAAATAGGTGATCATAAGCTAAAATAGTAGTAATCTATACTAATCTTATGATACAATAAATCAGTGGAGAATATTCACTCACAATTAAGGAAAATATCTAGAATGTTGTAGCTCGAAGATGGTGAAAGATGCACAAAATACTACTTTACTGTAATAGAAGCGAGAAGGAATAGAAATCACATTGAGTTTTTGTTAGATGGTAAGGGAAAAAAGGTTAGTGATCAGGAAAAATTAAAGATATTGGCTTATTAACATTTCAAGGACTTATTGGGCATAACTTCCCTTATACTAGTGGAGATTCAAAATTTCCTTACATTATTATCCCAACAATAATAATTGGAGTCAACATGCAGGCATTTCATACAGAACATTAACGTATAAAACACATGCATTTAATACACATATTTAATCGTTTACATCTATGAAACAAGCAGCAAAAGTTTGGTTACCTTTTCAAGCGCATTAATAATAACATAAGTAATAATAACGTGTTAATAATCAAGAATAAATTAATAAATTTATAAGATTTCAATAAATAAATTATGTAATTATATATTGATCATTACAAATTATATTTTAGTCAATTTTATTTTATTAAGGAATCGACAGCTTGTGTTTAAGTAATTAACCTACTAATTATTTTGTTATTAACAAATAATATATTATAATCAGTCAATTAATAATATATAAATTATACTATATATATATATATATATAATAATGATATTTGAATAAATCAATACTTAATAATTAAACGATTTAATAAAAATGGTGTAAAATTTTATAAGTGATGATTGCCAAGATGCATGGTCGTGACTTAATAATTCACAACCGTATAGGACAGTCACACCTGTGAATATTTAGTCACAGGCTTGACTATTAACCTATATATACATTAATTAATAATATATTAATAAAAATTGCAGTCACACCTGTGAATATTAACTCACAGGCGTGACTACTCACCTATATATACATTAATTAATTAAAATATATTAATCAAAATTAATTATAAATAAGTAAGATTGCGTATTATAAGACCTCCCTAGACCCCGCCTCAATGCGGGACTTCAGACTGGGTGTGATGATGATGATGATGATGATGATGATTAACACTTAATGAAAAAATAATTTATAAATGAAGTATAATTTAATAAATCAATTAATTTATTATAATTAAATAACACTAATTATATCAAAATTAATTCATTAATAAATTTATTATATTCTAATTACCATTATTAATCAATTATATCATTTTCATAAATCAATTAAATAATTATATTTTAATTAATTGATAATATGTAAATTATATGAAATTATAATTTAGTTTACTAAATAGTAATAATTACTAATTGATAATATTGAAATTATTAATTAAAGATATTTAAGTAATAATAACGTGTTAATAATCAACAATTAATTAATAAATTTATAAGATTTCAATAAATCAAAACTTAATTAATTAATAATTTAGCTAAAAATGTTATAAAATTATATAGGCATGGCAGTTATGCCTGTAAATATTAAGTCACAAGCATGACTACTTACTTATATATACATAAATAAATTAATAATATATTAATCATAATTAATTATAACTGAATAAGATAAACAGTTAATGACTAATAATTAATTAATAAATAAAAAATAATTGAATAAATCAATTAATTTATTATATCCGAATTACCATCATTAATCAATCATCACATTTTCGTAAATCAATTAAACAATTAGATTTTAATTAACTGATAATATTTTAATTACATCAAATTATATTTTAATTCAATAAATAGTTATAATTAAATTAATTAAAGATATTTTAAAAATATGTAATTAAAAAAGGAAACAAATATTTCAGACCTATTAATAATAACATAAGTACTAATTACATGTTAATAATCAATAATTACTTATTTAATTATATATTGATTATTATGAATCATATATTTATTAATTTTATTTAATCTATTAATTATATTTAAATTAATCAATTAATCATATATAAATTATATTTAATTTTAAATGACAAAAAATATATGCGCTAATTATAATTTAATTAATCATTTAATTATAATTTAATTATAATTGATTAAATTATTATAATTTAATAACACTAATCATATCAAATTAATTCATTAATATGTTTATTATATTCTAATTATCATTATTAATCAATTATAACATTTTCATAAATCAATTAATTAATTATCCTTTAATTAACTGATAATATTTAAATTATAAAACTATATGCGCTAATTCTATTTTAATTAATTAGTTAATTATAATTTAATTATATTTGATTAAATTATTATTATTTAATAACAATAATTATATCAAAATTAATTCATTAATAAATTTATTATATTCTAATTATCATTATTAATCAATTATAAGATTTTCATAAATCAAATAATTAATTATATTTTAATTAACAAATAATATTTAAATAATATGAAATTATAATTTAATTTACTAAATAGTAATAATTGCTAACTGATAATATTGGAATTATATGAAATTATAATTAATTAAAGATATTTAAGTAATAATAACATGTTAATAATCAACAATTAATTAATAATTTTATAAGTTTTCAATAAATCAAAACTTAATTAATATTTTATCTAAAAATGTTATAAAATTATATAGACATAGCAGCCATGCCTGTGAAAGTACATAAATTAATTAATAATATTAATCATAATTAATTATAACTGAATAAGATAAATAGTTAATGATTAATAATTAATTCATAAATAAAGAATAATTGAATAAATCAATTAATTTATTATATCCGAATTATCATCATTAATCAATTATCACATTTTCATAAATCAGTTAAATAATTAGATTTTAATTAATTGATAACATTTTAATTACATCAAATTATATTTTAATTCAGTTAATAGTTATAATTATGTTAATTAAAGATATTTTAAGATTATGGAATTAAAAAAATGAAACAAATATTTCAGACGTATTAATAATAACATAAATATTAATTAGTGTTAATAATCAATAATTAATTAATTAATTAATAAGATTTCAATAAATTAATTATTTAATTTATTACTTTTATTTAATCTTTTAATTATATTTAAATTAATTTATATTTAATTTTAAACAACAAAAACTATATGCGCTAATTATATTTTAATTAACTAGTTAATTATAATTTAATTATATTTGATTAAAAATGACAACAAGAGTAGTTAAGTGAATGTCGAGTTAAAAACGAAAATAAAAATGCATGCATGGAATAGTTAAGTGAATGTAGAGTCGAAAATGAAAAAAAAAAAGAAGTCACGCCTGTGAGCAATAAGTCACAGGCGTTACGTCTGAATTAATTATATTTTAGTTAATTAAATAATTTAATTTAATTACATTTATATTTAATTAAAAATAACAACAAGGATAGTTAACTGAATGTTGAGTGAAAACCGAAAAATAAATGTATGCATGGAGTAGTTAAGTAAATGTTGAGTCAAAAATGAAAATAAAAAAATAAGATCTCATGCTTCCTCACAAGCGTGACTAGTAATATTACTATATAATACGAGAGAGGAAAGAGAGACTGTTAGATTATTTGGACGGTGGGATGGAATTCAGTAATTGTTCATTCCATTTGTTCTTAGTATTATATACTTAATAAAATAAAAAATTAAATAGTAAAAATGTTAAAAAATAAAATTAACTACACCTATTGAGTTGAGTTAAACTTGAAATAAGAGTGAAAAAAGATAGCTTTATTTACATTCCAAAAATCTCTCCCCACCAAGATCCTTTCTTCCTTATCCAAAGCGATCAATCCCTCAGTTTGCAATTTTCTATAATTAGCCCCCAAAATCTAGTTGAATTGTCCAACTATTTAGTATTTACAAAATCATATATTAGGGCATTTCCTTTTTGCTTCTTCTTCACTATTTTTTTTCTGCCTATAATGGACGTTCAACCTCCCTGCACTTGTACCCTATATCAGACAAGGCAAAATCGCTGCCATCTTTGCCGCGGTGTCTCCGCTGCGTCAGGCTCTAACCTTTCCGCCACGGAAAACGCTGTGGAAACTGAAGGCAGTCGAGTTCTCGATTGTGTTCCTAAATTGGTTGTTGGTGCTATTTCCGGAGCTCTAACAGGGCTCTTTGCTATAGGTTGTTCTTTCAACGTTACTTCTATTCTGATGTGCATTTATTTGATGTTGGTGTTCTGAAAGATTGTTGACTTCTGTAATCATGGATTTTACCTGACATGGTTTCTGCGAATTATGATCGCAAGAAATCGAAGTTCTGTTTTTTAGAACCGTTAAGTGTTACAAAATCAAATGTTGAAATTTTCTGGTTCATGTAAGGATGTCCGTTTTCTCTTTTCCCTTTTAAATGCATCATAGAAAATTCCAATCCAGTTCTAAGGTTTGTATTGAGTAGAAGTTTTGATCTTGAAAAAAGTGAACTTGTGTTAGTTCTTGGGTATTCATAATATATGCTGAGTAACGGTGTGGTTGAATGTGCTATTATGCTAAATTAAACTTTGTATGGTTGTAAAGCTTCTCATGTTCTAATTATGACATCTTTTAGTCCAAAAAAAAAAAAAACACACGGGTACATATTTTTGCATATATGTGTTTTGGGATTCTTCATAATACATGTTCGAATTCTCCTGCAGCTGGAGCATTCACTGGAGCTGTTACTGGTGCTTTAGCCAGTAGGGCTTCTGATTTCGGTGTTCTTCGCGGAGCTGGATTGGGGGCCATTGCTGGTGCGGTGCTTTCGGTTGAGATTTTAGAGGCTTCTCGTGCATACTGGGGCTTGGAAGAGTCTGGTTCACGGGGACCATCATCTATGGTTAGTCTTCATGTTCTTTGGTTGTGCATTTACTCTCTTCCCTTGCTTATGTTTTCCCCACAGGCAATGCTGGGATTAATCTCTATTATCGGGGAGGAGCACGTCCTCGAGATCTGAAATTGTTCGCATATAGGGTATAGATGTGGCATAAAATGTGACCTGAATGGTGATTATTCGACCATGCTTGAACCCAGCGAACTGACTGGTTGCTAATTGATTATCTTAAATGTTGTTATATCCTGCTTTTCATGAACTTCAGTTTCATATGACTCATTTTGCATGAATTTGTCTTTCTGTTTTAGTTTCTTGGAAATTAAACTTTTATATTTTTTTGTTCCAGGCAGATTTCATAGAGGAACTTATCCAAGGGAGGTTTGTCGATGACCAATTCACGCCGGCAATGTTAAATGCTTATCATTGGCAGGTATGTCTTATATTCTGATTAAACAACCTGCTCTCTCCCTCTCCTCCCTTTTCTTTGTTTTTTGACATGTTTATCTATTTCTATTTCTTCTTCTTGTTATTTTGTCTTCTGCATGCCAAAGTGTTAGAGATTGAATGTTTTCTTGGATTTTTTGGCCTAATTGTATGCATGTTTAACCTGGAGGTTGTAGACCTTCCAAAAGTACCTATCAGGATGCGTGCATTATCATATAGTACAGATTGATTAAAGATACTAAGTTTTCCTTGATGCTATATGTACATCAAAAGCATATCTGCTTGAACTCAGGTGTTGATTTGTGTGATCAGACAGTTACCCCTTGCATTTGGAGACTTTAATTGTTGCAGGTTCCGACCACGCCTTCGTACTTATCACAGATATTAATGTGCTGTTTGGGTAACTTTCAGCAGTTCAAAATGTTAAATCTGTAGGAACACACTTCTCTTCAGCGGGCATTTAGACATCTAATTGAAATTAACTCTTTAACTGTGATTGGATTCTTATCCACCTTGTTCTGGGTGAGCAGGTCACACTGTCTAATATAAACCATGATGAGTCCCAAGATATTTATGAAGTTTCATCCAGAGGATTGTCAAAAACTTCTCTGAAGGACTTACCATCTTATGCTTTGGATCAAACTAAAGCAAAGCAGTCCATCTGCTGCACAATATGCTTGCAGGTTCCTTCCCTCTCAAACTCTCTCTTATTTTTGTTACATTCTGTTCTTCAACAAACACACAGATGAGAGATTGACCCATTTATGTACATGATTAGTAACTTAGTTCTGTTTTATATTCCCCCCGTAAAAGTTTTCTTTAATGGCATTTTGCTTCTTCCCAGGATATTGAAAGTGGGGAAATTGCAAGGAGTCTGCCCCGGTGCCTACATACATTCCATTTGGCTTGTGTGGACCAGTGGCTTGTAAAACAGGGTTCATGTCCCATATGCAGGCAGGATATATAGGTATTTTAGCTCGTGATTTTGTATATATGTCAGTATCAGTGAGGTTGAAATCTGAATACCAGATAAGATAAGAGGGATCAAGAGTCTGTAGCATATAGTAGTCATGGGTTAGAAACACTAGGCGATGTATATATGTAGTAGCAAAGTATTTTTTTGACATTCATTACCAAAGTCCTGAAGTCCTTGCAAATCTTTATATCCTTCGCTCTGTCCATATATAAATCGCGTAGATATTTCCCTTTAAAATTTATGATTGCCAATCCTGGATACTGCAGAGTGGCGCAGCAATATTTTTGCCGGAGTATAACTTGAATGGCTAGTAATTAACTAATTATACAGAGAATTCCGTAATGCAAGGGTAGGATTTATTCTTGCAGTATATTTGGGAGATAATACTCATTCCTCCGTATCTATGTGCAATCTGTCAAATACCATTTTGAATGATTTATGAAAGGTGAAGCTTGAACTAACAGTTGTTTGGTTTAATATACACTTCTCCATCCTTTCCTGAAGCTCATCCTTAATAGATTAACTTCAACATATAACCTGCTCTAGACGGTACAAGTGTTTCTTTGTCAATTGCTTGTTATCACTTTTCTCATTGGTTTCTGGCTTAACTATAAAAAAGATATAAGAACATAAGCGACATATTTCAATATTTCATAGGATAATGCTTAGTAACCTGACAAGTGGTGTCCCAATGGTAGCCCGACAATACTACTCGACTTTGTACTTCATATTACAGGGCTACCACTTATTCGACCACCTAGTGGTAAGCTGGCTTGGACAAATTATGCAGAGAATAATCCTTGGGTGGAAAACGCCAGTACCAGGAATGCTATCTAAGTGTTTTTGGTTTAAATAGACTAGTTCTGCTGCAAATAACCAGAAGATTTTTGAGGAGCTACGCGGTATAAAAAGATGCTCTAGGTGAAAGTTTCTGTTTTAATCATGTTCTAATTGTGTTTCATATTTCAAAACAAATGTGAAAAATTAAAAGTGTAGGAAACAAACAGAACAATTTATTGTTGGAAAATCCTTGGTATATGTCAACATTATTGAATTCCTAAAAAGTATTTGGTACATGTATTATATGCCCTATAGCCTTCTGACTGCAGGCTTGATTTCTAAGGTTATCTTTGAGAACAAAGAAGCTCAACCAAGATGACAGCAAATCTTAATGCACACAAGTAGCGGCACCATGCTTTCTACTTGGAGTCTTATATCTGCAATACGGAGTAACCAACCTGAATGAATTTAGTACTTGTGGAACATAATCAAGACCATTTTTGTCAAGAATTAAGATTGAATCTGAAGGACATTCTGTTTATATTGGTAACATGCCATGCAACATAAAAGAAATAAATTCAATAGTCACAAACTATAAGCACATTTCATTTATAGTCGAAATTCTAATGCTCCAAATAGATATTGGAAGTAATGATCAACCTCAAGTGGTAAGGATGTACTAAAAAAGAATTTAGGAAATGATTTTTTGGATCATCTCTGCAGCCTTGTTCTGACATCAAAACTTTCCAAGAGGAATCAGAAAGCAGTAAAATTTGAGAATGTGTAAGAAGTCACGTACATGCTAAGATATCACACTTTGGCCAAAACTGGGCTGATCGAATTTACACTGCTACTGCTAATGGCTTCTTGCCGGTTTTAATTCCTCTTATAGCTGTAACAACAATTTGAACAATTCTATTAAATTAAGTTGAAGAATATTCACTTATAAGCATTAGAAAAAATTAAGATTGTCTTTGACCACACCTTCGGCGTAATCCTTGGCTTTAAATACAGCTGAACCAGAAACTATAGCATTAGCTCCAGCCTCAATAACCTACAAAGAAGTGAAAAGAGAACTTCTAATGAAAATTGAAACGTAGCTTCATAGCTTAAGAGAATGTTGGATGCTGTTGTATAGTTAATATTAAAACAAAAACAAACAATGCATTGACGTCAGCTGAAGGATGCCTGTAGTATACCATATAAGCATTAATCAAGACAAAATAACATTGTTGTCCGGTCAAGTTGGAAAGCGTGGATACTTTATGTTTAGATCCCTTGAATCCTTTTCCGTTAACAACAAATCAAAGGATGTCAAGAGCAACTATTTGAAGAAATTTAGCCTCAACGAAAGGTGTGGAGTATCTGAGAGTCTTCAAACATCATTCGATGTCTCTTATTTCCAACAGTTGATATAATATGATTAATTCATCATAAAAATTTTAGTGCAGCCAGCAAGAGAGGATTTCTCTCCAGGAGTCGCTCAACTGCTACTCTTTGGACAAAAATGAGCATGTCTTTTAGCTTTAGCAAGGATATAACTGGTCTTAAAATCTCAAGTAGTATCACATAATCTGAAGTTTAATATGTCAGAAACCTTATATGCATTTTTGGGACCAACTCCACCATCGACCTCAATCCACGGATTCACTCCCTGTGAACAACAGCATAATGCAAAAGCTTCTCGGTCAACAGAATAAACAGCAAAGTGTCACAAATACGTATGAACACGTTCAAGGATAGAGTTTGTTACACCTTTTCTACACAAATTCTCCTCAAATCTGAGATTTTCTTCACTTGGCTCTCAATGAAGCTCTGCCCACCAAAACCAGGGTTCACAGACATAATTAAGACCAGATCAACCACTGCAACAAGACAAAAAATAAGCACACAATGTCAGAGTGCAGTTCCTTCTAAATGCATGAAAGATTTTGCTGATTATCGAGTGCTCCATACTTGTTTTTATTCCGATACACTTAAACTTCAGCTATAAAAAGTACTTTTCAGAAGAGGCTTGGGAAAAATAACTGCACAAGTATGACAGACCTTTTAAATTTAACTACTATCACTTTATCACGTGAGTTTGCATACCACAAGATGCTTTTCTAATTTCTATACTTGTCAGTAGAAGTTGCCAATTGCCATAATTTAACAGCTATGCAGCAAAGCTACACACTGTTTAAAAGGTATAAATCCTTTCTTTCGTACTAAATTTTTCCCACATACATCAATGCTGGACATCAGCAGAACTCGAATCTGATGGGGAAAGGTTAGGACCTTGGCAGCAGTCAACTGGAACCAAGAATGGAAGGAAATTTCAAGAAAGAGGGGGCAAAAGAACTCACCATCAAGGACGTACTCTATAGTACTCAATGGGGTTGCGGGGTTTAAGACAACTCCAGCTTTAGCTCCAAGGCTTTTTATCTGGTTTACAGAAGCATGTAGCACTCAAAAAGAGGATTTTCCAAATGAAACCAAAAATGAAAAGGCATCATGGAGATGTAAGCTAAGGTAATCAAATACAATCAAGCAGAATAAACAATATAAAGCAAGTCAACAGATGGATTCTTTTGGGACACACAAGATCCTCTTATAACCTCACTTATAATGCAGGTTGCAAAGCTGATTAAGCAATCATAAGAAAACTTGATAGTTCACTCCAAGCTCAAGATTATGACTCCTCCGAGCTGCTGTTCTAAATGTATATGACTACCCTCACAGATATTAGTGGAAATTCATTGTACCTTAATTAAATTGAGTTTAAATTTAGAAAGTTGCAAGTCAATTTTAAATTGTATTCAATTTGAAATTATAAATGAGTTGTTATTTTTGACAATTTAATATTCTAGTAAGATTTATACTGTAATATTACCTGATTTAGGGTACGGTGCAAATGGATTGTAGAAGATTGCTCACAGTGAACACTAACTATGTCAGCCCCAGCCTCAATAAAATCTGGTACTCGTTGTTCTGGTTCCACAATCATCTAAAGAGCTTCAACATATTAGAAAGCTGGCTTCTACTAGATAATAAAGATAGCAAATAGCATGACACAAAGAAGTGTACCAAGTGTACATCCAAAGGTAGATCTGTCACGGGGCGCAAGGCATCAACCACAAGAGGTCCAATTGTAATATTTGGAACAAAGCGACCATCCATTACATCAACATGAATCCAATCACAACCGGCCTTCTCCACTGCTTTTACCTATATAAAAGGAAAAACAATCTTAGATCCTAAAAGAAGGGCAACATCCTAAAGCCAAAGCTGTTAAGATTGACTCAGTTAAAAGAAAATTAACACTGCACAAATGAATGCACAGTTTTCAATTTTCAGATTGATATCATCGATTTTGTTTCCAATATGTAACACATACTACCACCAACAAGGCACTTCTTATTACTCCTCAAACGATCAAAATAGCACGTTATTCTGGTAGCAAAGCACAAAGCACAAAGTGAAACCTGTTCTCCTAACTTCCCGAAATTAGCAGAAAGTATAGAAGGGGACACAATGATATCACTTTTGGAGAACTTGTCAACCCGAGCAGTTGCCTTCACAATGGAATGAACTTTTCTCCTGCATTTATGCATCAAAGTGTACAAACTTGTTTCAGAAACAAATCGCATGATCTCTAAAGCTCTTAAGCTGAAAAGGAAAGGAGATTACCAGCAAAATAAACCTCACAACAAAAAAGAAAGAAGTGATACAGCTGTAGGTTCCATGAACATTAAACGCATATTTGATAGGGGTCATAAGAGAAAATGAAAACAAAATTCAATTCCCTAACATGCCAGCAGGCATCTGTTTCCCACACTCGTGATAACTCTAAGATGTAAACAAACAGGAACTGGGTATTGTCGTTTCTGTGAAGAATATGGATCAGAAATTAACCAATCATAAAATGAACATATACCAAGATACAATCAGTTTGATGAAAGGCCTATCTGAATCTCAACTAGATTCATAGTCGTCAAGCAATTTGACCTTGCTGTACGACACAGGACACTGGAAAAGGAACTTCAAGTTCATCTAAACATAACATCAAGCATGTAAAAAAAAAAAAAACTCTATCTAGCTATTTGTAACCACACAGACAAATGCAATTTTCCTTCACCAACCAATGCCTTCACATGCCGAAATTTCAAATAGAACGGACCACAACCTTGTCAATCACACCCCAAACTAAAAGCATAATCAAATATATATTCAGATATATAGACAGATAGACAGACAAGGGAAGGCAGAGTATTACAGAACTCTAAGCCTCTAAACAAGCAAATTATTCTCTGAAAGCAACCAAAACAGACCCAAGAAAATTGAATAAAGAGGAGAAGAGTAAGGAAAACAAAACCTTGAAAGAGTGAGCGAATTGGGTCGCAAAAGAAGGGTCTTTTGAAGCTTGACACCGCCTCCAAAACCATTAATCTGGGTTGACGAACACAGAGAAGCTGTTGACATTTTTCTCCCTACTCTTCTCTCTGTATACGGTGGTATTTAAAGGTTAGGTGGTGACAGAGTGAACACGAGAAGTTATTTATACACCTTTTGAAGATATCCACAAGGAAAAATTAACAGGATGCCACGTGTCCACTTGTGTTGGAACTTCGAGGTTGTGTTCTTTGCTTATCTAAAATGGTTGGCGCTCTACGATTCTGACGTGTAATTTTATGGGGCACTACTGATTTTAGCAGAAATTTCTATTTTTTTTATTTTTGATACCTCATTTAATTTCCCATGACCCAAAATTTTATCTGGGCCGAAGTCCACATTAGAGACGAGACATATAATTATATTAGCAGATAAATACTGAACAAATGTGCAGTAATATAATGTCTATTTAATTTAATTTTATGATTATTTATTTTAAACATGTTATATTATCATATTATAACTGAATATCGAGTAATAAAAATTTGTAATAAAATTATAAATATTTATTGAAATGTATATTTTCTTAAAAAGGTTAAAATTTGTTATATTAAAATTATATAATTTAAAATATTATAAATGAATTAGTAAAATTAGTTAGTAAAAATTTAGGATGAAAAATTAAAAAATTAAGAAAATGAATAGTGGTATGTATTTGTTATAAAAAAGGTAAAATATATAAACTAAATTAAAAAATTATAATATGTAACTAAAAAGTATAAAAATATATGGTGGGTGTGACTCAAATAAAATAAGTTAAAATAAATAAATATTGTGTAATTTAAATTTTTGTGATAAAATGATGAATATTTAAATTTTAAAATGCATAATAAGAAAAGAATTATGATAGAATTATTAAAAATATATAACTTAGAATATTAAAAATGGATTAGAAAACTAGTTAGGAAAAATTTGGAATGAATGAAAAAATGTTAAAATTATGATAGAATTATTAAAAATATATAAGTTAGAATATTAAAAAT
>JANVCQ010000007.1:22183237-22198043 GCA_025531925.1 Erythroxylum plowmanianum | reverse complement strand
AAATGATGTTAGTTGATGCCATGTGTAAGTTGGAATTGTTTTGCTCTAACATACCATTATCATAGGTTATGTTCCTGTAAGTTTGCGTATGTACCCTATGGTAGTGGGATGTTTCAAAACAGGAATACAAATTGTTTACAGTTTTTTTGCATGGTTGATACGACGACTTCTAAAGTAAACGTAATGAACCATGTGAATCTACAAAAATGGAAACAAAAGATATAAATTTTAATATGATTAATAATCAATTAAGGAGGATAAAAATTAAACACACGTACAATGAAAAATTATATATGGTAATTTACAGTTTTCGTGAACTAAACCTTCGATAATCTTGTTTAAGGCGAAAATCTTCAAATAACAGCAAAATAAAGGAAGAATAAAACTTTAAAACAAGTTTAGACATAAGAAAATGCCAAAAATGAAATTTAGAACAAATATATGTAAACAATAGTTAATATAGGAGTTGAATATTTAAATTGGATCAATAAAAGTAGAAAGAAAGAAAAATCCAAAAAATGAAGTAAATTTTGGAAATGTATAATGCTCAATTAATTTTGTGAATGAAAGAGTGTGCATATATAAGTTTTGTTATGAATGGTTAAAATATGTGAGTGAATATTGTTAAATTTACACATAATTTTGTAAAGGAAAAAAGGAATGTTAAATTTAGACATAATTTTGTAAAGAAAAAAAGTAGAAAAATATAATAGGTGAAATAATAAAAGTGGAAAGGAAAAGGTGAAAAAAATTATTATAATATTTTAGTCGAAATTAATATAAATTAATAAAAGTTTAACAAAAATTTTTGTTTTTTTTAATTTTATATTTAAAAAAGGAAAATTTAATAATATTAAATGAGTCACGAGTGTGATTCATTAAGTCATACCCATGACTCTAAGCTTTAAATATCTGCATATCGTCTTCAATTCTCCATACATCCTCAAACAAGTTGACAAGTTCTTGTAGAATTGCATCAAAGAAAGAAGAAAATAAGCTATCCAACTTGCACGAAGAGCAACACTCAGTGATTTTTAATATTTTCTTAGTCTCACAATAATATCACTCCCAACTCAAGTCCATATTCATTCATCACAATCAATTATTGACGATCAGGTAAATAGTCCCCTTGTTAATGATTTTCAGACAATCATAAATAAAAGCTAAAACAACAATTTTCGATGTAGATGAGATGTAACCTAGTTCAGTATTTTTTTAGTAAGAAAAGAAAAATGGCACAAAATGAAGAGTGCAAAAAGCTTTCTGACAGAAGTGCACGATCGTGCAACGACTGGATGGCTACGCAAGATCAAGCAATTACATATGATGAGCTCTCTGTCAGCACGAGGGTAATAGGCGAAACTCGCCAGGATGAAGTTAAACACAGGATTTTAAAGTGGTTTGACCCTCCATTTGCCATATATTGCGTGGTCCTTCATCTCATCGTTATTAAATACTAGATGTCAATATTAAGTATAATTAATTATAATTATACACGATTATGACTTGTTTATAGTTAATAATAATAATAAATAATTACATAATAAACAGTTAGTTAATAATTAATTAATAATAAGAATTAATAAAAATGTAATAATTTGTAATCAATAATAACATAAATAAAAATATTAAATAATGAATAATACCATAATTGATAATCAAATAATAATTAATGAGTAATAATTATTAAATGATAATAGCATGCTCATGGATGTGACTTAACATGTCATACCCATGAGGTAAATTTCTTTTATAGTTAGTAATAATAATAATAATAAATTAATACTTAATAATTAATCAATAATAAGAATTAATAAAAATATAATAATTTATAAGCAATAATAACATAAATAAAAATATTTAATAATATTAATAATAAAATAATAATTATTAAATGATAATAACATGCTCACGGATGTGACTTAATATGTCATACCCGTGAGGCAAATTTTTTTATAGTTAGTAATAATAATAATTAATAATTACATAATAAACAATTAATTAATAATTAATCAATAATAAGAATTAATAAAATGTAATAATTTATAAGCAATAGTAACATAAATAAAATATTTAATAATGAATAATACCATAATAATCAAATAATAATTAATGAATAATAATTATTAAATGATAATAGCATGCTCACAGGTGTGAACTAACATTTCACACTCGTAAGGCTTTTTCCTGCTTTTTAAAAATATTTAAGAATATTTAAAAATGAATAATACCATAATTAATAATCAAATAATAATTAATGAATAATAATTATTAAATGATAGTATCATGCTCACGGGTGTGACATACCCGTGAGGCATTTTTTTAATCGTTAATAATAATAATAATAATAATAATAATAATAATAATAATAATAATAATAATAAATAAAAATGAAATAATTTATAATGAACAATAACATAAATAAAAACTATTTAATAATAGTAAATAATGAATAACACCACATTTTGGGGCCCAATATATTATTTTGTGAAGGGTTGGTGCGGCCAGAAGTGAGAACTCCTTGAAACCATTTATCCATCGCTATCAGTTCACTCGCCTGGGTGTGACATTTTTTTATATTTAATAATAATAATAATAATAATAATAATAATAATAATAATAATAATAATAATAATAATAATAATAATTACATAATAAAAAATTAATTAATAATTAATAAATAATAAGAATTAATAAAGGCATGTAATAATTTATAAGCTATAATAACATAAATAAAAATATTTAATAATATTTAATAATGAATAATACCATAATTAATAATCAAATAATAATTAATTAATAATAATTATTAAATGATATTAGCATGCTCATGGGTGTGACCTAACATGTCACACCCGTGAGGTTTTTTTTTCTTCTGTTTTTTAAATTTTAATAATATTTAAAAATGAATAATATCATAATTAATAATAAAATAGTAATTAATGAATAATAATTGTTAAATGATAATAGCATTCTCACGGTTGTGACTTAACATGTCACACTCGTGGGGCTTTTTTTTTCTGTTTTTATTATAATTTCCTTATCAAGTAACATATGTGCAAATGAATTGTTATATGAAGTAACATTAGTTTTTTGTATATTCGTCCTTAGTAGATGGTAAGATGTATGTAGGAACAAAATGTAAGAAAAGAAAAAAAGGAAAGAAAAAAATGGCATAGAATGAAGAGTGTATAAAGCTATCTGACAGAAGTGCACGATCGTGCAATGACCGGATGGCCTCTTCCTCTACATATGATCATCTCTCTGTTACAATTGTGCAACTACCAGATTTCACCTTTCTATCACCCTCGTGCTCAACTTTGGTAGTTACGCCCGTGGCTAATTAAGTAACAATCGTGATTTTGATGCACGGTTGTGGCTTCTTAAGTCACAAGCGTGCATTTATTTTAATAATCATTAATAATTCATGAGTGTGACTTAACATGTTACACTCGGGAGATAACTACGAATAAATAATAATAATTTGTGAAGGAATATTTAATAATATTAATATGCTCACTAGTGTAATTTAATATGTCACACCCATGAGTTTTTTGTGTTTCGGTGTGCATATCAATAAAAATCTATCCTATATATGACTTCAGTTAATGTTTTCACTGGAAACCCGAGAGAGACAACTCCTTGTCTATATTCATTCATCACAATCAATTATTGACAATCAGGTAAATGGTCCCCTTGTTAATGATTTTCAGACAATCATAAATAAAAGCTAAACAACGATTTTCGGTGTAGATGATCCTACAAATCAACATTATGCAATACACACACTGCATACACATTATTAATTGCATAATTATAATTATATAAATATTCAATTGTACACATATGTATATGTGTCATGTATAATGTATGCTCAATTTGACTATTCTGGATATGTTTCCTTAATTACGTCTTTTGATCAATCAAACCTTATCATTTGTATGTGTCTAATTTATTCTTAGGTTTACACCTTAAGGACACTTGGTTATTCTCATTCACCTTTACTTAATACATATAGCTCATCTCTTCTTAATCACAACTACTATCATATGAACAAATTCATTTCCATTATACTCATGCCTTTGGTACTTTGATATCAACAATTCATTTACTAATTTATAACATCATTAATCGATCATTCCAGCTTTTCTCAAATTTTTGGGTCAATTTTTCATGGTGATTAAGATAAGGAAAATGAAGTATTTAGGTAACAGCTTCTTCTAAAAAATTGTTTCTCTATATCTTAAGTTTCTAATGACCTAAAGTTCATACAATTTGATTCAGTATTCTACAAGCTATATACAAAATACTTGAGACTGTTCTCTTACTGCAACAACACTTAGTACTAACTTTTAGAGACAGGATTAAAATTATATCCCTTCATGAAATTTGTATTCATAAGTCTCTAGTTTAATCTAAATAAATAATCATTCCATTTGGATATCTACAAATCAAGATATGGCCAAAATATAGATGCCTGTTTAGTGAAAACATTCCATTTAACAATTTCCAGCACACTTCATCATTTTCATCCTAAACTCATTAATCAATCATTATCAATCTTTTCCTAATGAATTCATATGACCATGAAATTTGGTGGAGAGGAAAGACAATGTGTGAGGAGTTCGCGGTCCAAATTTTAAGTCAATCGGAGGTCTAGAGAAGAAGTTATGATCAAAAGAGTGAAGGGTGTTCAAAGTTGTCAGACAACAGTATAACTTCACTGTCACGATCATGCTCGCAAGCCCTTAATGACCCCTTTCTGTCACGATCATGTTTGGCATGATCGTGCAAGCCTTTAATGACCCCTTTCTATCACAATTGTGCACTATCTCTTATTCAAACTTCATTTCAGTTTTTCTCAAAATAGAGTTTCAGGTCAAGTTTGCATGGCTATTTTGATAAATAATACCATAATTAATAATCAAATAATAATTAATGAATAATAATTATCAAATGATAATAGCATGCTCCCAGGCGTGAGTTAACATGTCACATTCGTGAGGTATTTTTTTTAATATTTAATAATAATAATTAATAAGTGCATAATAAACAATTAATTAATAATAAGAATTAATAAAACATGTAATAATTTATAAGTAATAATAACATAATAAAATATTTAACAATATTTAATAATGAATAATACGATAATTAATAACCAAATAATAACTAATGAATAATTATTATTAAATGATAATAGCATGCTTACGGTTGTAACTTAACATGTCACACCCATGAGGCTTTTTTTCCGTTTGTATTATTTGGTAATTCAACTTTGAGTAGTCACGCCCGTGACTAATTAAGTAACGACTGTGATTTTGATGCACGACTGTGAATTTTCAAGTCACTGGAGTGCATTTATTTTAATAATCGTTAATAATTTACGAGTGTAACTTAACATCATACCTGTGAGACAACTATGAATAAATAATAATAACTTGTGAAGGAATATTTAATAATATTAATATACTCATGGGTATGACTTAATATGTCACACCAGTGAGTTTTTTTTGCTCGTTTGCATATAAATAATAAGAACATGCATGCCGTCATATACAGTTAATAACATGAATAAAAACACAATAATTTATAATTAACAATAACATTAAAAAATTAATGAAAATTTACAACGAATAAAATCGTAATTAATAATCAAATAATAATTATTCAATAGTATTTATTAAATATATTTGTCTGAGGTGTTAAGGCATGAATTAGATTTTAATAAATTAATTAATTATAATTTAATTGATTAATTAATGACTTATCGTTTAGTCCTCCCATTTATCTAATTTAGATAGAGCGTCACAGATAAATAAATGTTTTTGTTAACATTTTCCAAATATTTACCTTCTTAATTAGTTATGTGATCCATGTATTTGGTTAAGTTAAATATGCTCTTTAGTCTTCTTCTCTTCTTTTGTGTGAAGAGTGTGCATTTGATGTAAAATAGCATATTTTTAAAATTTGATGAAGTTACCATTTGCTAATATAAATATCATATTTTTAAAACTAATTGATGATCTCGGCAGTGTTTTCTAAAAAAGATTAAACTTTAGAAAAAAATTGAGTCTGTTGTATATATTTAATAAGGTTTTATTTATGTAGATATAATTAAATCTTATGTAATATTAAGATTACCGATAAAATCTGATTAACTTTATCAGGTTTAAAATGTATGTTCAGAATTTCACTTGATGATGTATTTATAGGAATCTACTTTACAAACACTTGATAAAAGTGAAAATGCAAGACAAAACAAGGCATGCAACTACTGGATGGCCTCCTCTTTGTCACGATCGTGCAACTACAAATGATCAGCTCTCTATCACGATCATGCAACTACTAGACTTGACCTTTCTGTCACCCTCGTGTTGGGTGACAGACGGAACTCGCCAGGGTCAAGTTAAGCACGAAATTTTTAAATGTTTGACCCTCCCCTTTGCCATATAATAGCATACTCACGACCGTGAGCAAAGATTTAATAATTAAATAATAATTTTTATAATTAATAATAACATGCATAAAAATTGAATAATATTTAATTAATAATGTTTAATAAGTAATAATAACATGCACGATTGTGACTAATATATAGTTAATAATAATAATTAATAATTACATAATTGATAATTAATTAATAATAAGAATTAATAAAAACATGTAATAATTTATAATTAATAATAACATAAATAAAAATAATTAATAATGCTCAATAATGAATAAAATCATAATTAATAATCAAATAATATTCTCTTTGTCATATAATAGCATGCTCACAGGTGTGACTTAACATGTCACACCGGTGAGCAAAGAACTAATAATTAAATAATAATATTTTATAATTAATAATAACATGCATAATAATCAAATAATAATTAATTAATAATATTTAATAAATAATAATATCATGAACAATTGTGACTAATATAGTTAATAATAATAATAATAATAACGTAATTAATAATTAACTAAAAATAAGAATTAATAAAACATGTAATAATTTATAATTAATAATGACATAAATAAAAATAATTAATAACATTTAATAATGAATAATGTCATAATTAATAATCAAATATTAATTAATGAATAATACTGATGAAATGATAATAAGACAACAAGCACCATCGTGCTTGTGCACAATCGGCAACCACCGGATGGTCTCCTCTCTGTCACGATCGTGCAACTATATATGATCAGCTCTCTATCACGATTGTGTTTGTGCACGATTTTGTAATTACCATACTTCACCTTTCTGTCACCCTCATGCCTGAGCACGAGGGTGACAAGCGGAACTTGCCATGGTCAAGTTAAACATGGAATTTTTAAGTGATTTGACCCTCCCTTTATCATAATTATTATTAATTAATTAAAATATAATTAATATTAAACAAATTAAGTACTTTAGTTAATTAATTTAAATATAAGTAAGTAATTGATTGATTAAAATATAATTAACTAATTGATTAATTAATTAGAATATAATTAAAACATATATAAAATTTTAATAATTTTTAATTATTATTAAGCTAATCATCCTTCCTAGAATAGGTAAGGTCACAGGCGTGGCTTAAGTTTCACGCCTGTGACATATATATATTTTTATTTTTAATTAAACATAATTAATTAATTGATTAAATAAATTATAATTAATTAATTAATTAAAATATTAGGTCACAAACGTGACTTAAGTGTCATGCCTGTGACACATATATATATATATTTTTATTTTTAATTAAATATAATTAATTAATTGATTAAGTGTTAATTATAAAATATGATTAATTAATTAATTGATTAAAATATAATTAATGCTTCTGACTCCTTACTATATAAGACTTAATTAACTTAATAATAATTAATAATAAATAATAACAATTAATTATATTTTAATCAATCAATTAATTAAATTTAAATTAATCAATCTATTAATTATATTTTTATTAATCAATTAATCATAATTAAATAATGTTTAATTAAAAATGACAAAGGATATATGTGCTAATTAAATTATCATTAATTAATTAACTAACTATTATATACTAATATTAAGTTAATTAAATACTATGTACTAAGGGGTCATGGACACACACACACACACACACATAAATAAAATTAAATATAATTAAAATATAACAAATAAAGTGATTGAATTGTTATTATTAATTATTATTCCGTTAATTAATTAAGTGTTGCATGCATGGACAAATAAGGGTAACATGAAAAAGTTTACATTAAAAAGTGTTACGTTGAAAAGTTCTTGCATTAACAAATTATGATTACGTTTAAAAGTAGATGTAAAAAATTATGTTCTTATTATTATTATTTCTATAACTTATTTGTCCAAAATACCTAAAATATTTAATAATACTGTAGATGAGTCTCGACAGTGACAATGACATAAGTGTGTAGTAGATAAATCCCAGTCATTCATGAAAGGGACTGTAGGATGGAATTGCGTGGTCGTTCATCCCATTCGTACTTAGTGTATATATATATATATATATATATATATTCCTTAATAAATTATTTAATAAATATATAATAATTTCAAAAACTATAAATTTTTAAATACATTAAAATATCAAATTTTTGTGCATTGAGTTGGAGAAATATTCTATTTTTTGTGCTATAGAATATTGTAATGCGGATGCAGTATCCCAGTGTGACCGTATCTGTATGTTTGTTTCTTTCTACTTAAAGCAACTTCACAGTTAAACCTAACTGGCTAATGCAACCAGGAAACAATGAAAATTCAAATGATTTGTTTGTGCTTTAAATATGTAATACAAAACATTACAAATTTAGTGATAAAGGAATTACATGGATGAAGAAACTGAACCACTAAATAGGTAGTCTTATAAACCTTCAAATATATTTACTTAAAATTTGCATAAAAAGAAAAAAGCTTTCCTAAGATGATTATATAATTCACAATTTCTATGTACTAAAATTTATATTATCTGTACACGTGTTTGTTGGATGCATTGAGAGTTGTCTGTATGTAAGTGCAAATTTTGGGTTGATAGATGACCAAAATTTAAACTCTTTATTGTTTTCCTCTAATATGCGATATCTGGTTTGTTTTCCCAATGTTGGCTATCCTTTTTTTATGTCGATCAAGTTCTCATGTTTAATAAATAATGAGTAGCAGTGACTTTTGTATTGATTGCTTAAAGCCATTATCGTAAAATAACGATGATACAATAAGTAAACCATCAATCTTCTTTCACTTGGAGCTTAAAGCTCACCGTATCATCGACACTGCCAGTTGACTTATCAATATTTTAATAAAAAGATAGAAAAAGAAGACTTATGAGGTGGATAAGTTTTGAAGAGGAAGACTCTGTACAATTAGCAAACCATCTCCTTTGCCCTGAAAAACACAAAGATAAAACTCATGGTATTTTGTTTTACTGATATCATAAACAATAGCTACAAGAACCAGATCACAGAGCAAATTACCTGTTTTCGTACTCCAGTAGGGGTCTCTCCAAATATATCATCACAGTACTTTTCATCTTATCTCTCATCCTGCATAAATTCAAATAAAATGTATCATTAGCTAAATACCTGAACATACAAAACTATTCAAGAGTCAATCTACTTTCATTGCAAAATGAATATACCTTTGGAGTACCCTTTTTTCTTGGTGCAAAGGAAAATCAAAATAACAAGACAAAGAAAAGAAAAAAAACAAGAAACAAAAAGTCAAGCCCCGCTATGGTGCTCTCTCAAACAAAGTGCCAACAACGTCACCAACAAGAGCTATGAGGATTGAGTTTGGAGGAGACGTCCAAAACTGAAAGGGCAGCTTATCCCGGCTACCCATTTTGGCTAAAATATCAGCCACACTATTACCTTCCCTGAGAATATGATTACAAAACACATCCCAATTCCAGCTGAGCATAACTTTAATATCGGCAATGAGGTTTGCATGAGGATGGAAGCAATAATCGGTACTTTCAAGTAATCGTAGAGTTTCCATAGAGTCTTAGAATAAAGCAACCCGTTTGAAGCCGTTATCCCAAGTAATACGAAGTCCCTTTCTTATTGCAAGCAATTCAGCACTCATATTAGTGTCTCTGCCAATGTATTCAGAAAATCCACCAAGCCATTGTCCATATTCATCACGAAGGAATCCACCGATACTGGCATCGCCTGGATTTCCTAAAGCACTCCCGTCCACATTAAGACTGACAAAATTTTTCCTAGGTCGTTGCCAGCTGACTAACCTGCTGCCTGTAGTACTTATAGCACCAGGTTTCTGAAAACTTTGGTTCCAATCTCGTATGGTATTGGCCACAGAGCGGAATTGCTCAAGGGGTAGAACAATACAATCTTCAATAACTTCTCGGTTTCTGATACACCAGATAGACCAATCAATTGCCAAGAAAGTGACATGTATACGATCCCCATTGTCCAACAGTGCAGAGTTCACGCAATTAGCTTTAAACCATTGGAAAAAACTAACTGAATCTGTACAGGTACCAACAAGTGGGAGAAACTTTCACCAAAGCTCCTTCACCTTTGGACAGGCAACAAACAGATGGAAAATTGTTTCAGACCCCATACCGCATTGTTTACACCCCTCAGTGGGAGACAAACCGATATGAAAACGCCATTGCTGAGTAGAACCCTCTTATGTCAAATCAGCCAACATAAGAGTTTAATCTTTTCTGGACCACACACATGCCAAATCCATTGCCACTGTTCTTGGTCTTCATCGTCATCTATCAACGCTAGCCACCGAAAACCAGATTTCATTGTATACTGACCAGAAGAAGAGGAGCCCCAAATGAGTTTATCCTCTCCCATGAATGTAATAGGTTGACGGATCTGAGGAAACTCACTACGAATTGCATCGGGAATTTCGGTACGAAGATGACGAAAATTCCAGGCACCAGTATCATCTAAAATATCAGATATCATCAAGTCCCAATCGTCCTCCTTAACCAGATCTAGTCGATTAATCAAAGGTCCTTGACCCAACCAATTATCATGCCAAATAGACACTGAAAATCCATGACCAATTCTGTACTTGTAACCGTTTCTGAGCTCATCTTCGACTTTAATAATGTCTAGCCAAACCTTTGAGCAATTTGCCTTCTTTTTCCACTCAAGAAAGGTTTGCCCTTTACCATACTTGGAACAAATAAGAGAAACCCAATTTTTATTAGGTTGTTCATGAGCCGTCCAAAGTAACTTCCCAAGAAGTGCAATGTTCATCATCCGACTCTGGCGAAGACCCAATCCACCTGTAGATTTCGATTTAGTCACTGTATCCCAAGAAATTAAGTGGATCCCATGTCGGCTATCAGTGCTATTCCAAACAAACTTTTTTATTACTCGGTCTATGTTATTGCAAACATGGCTCGGAAGCCAAGCAACCTGCATCAAATAATTGGGCATCGCATTAAGAGTAGATTTTGCCAAAGTAACTCGCCCTACCATATTCAGCAAGCTACCCTTCCACCCAGATAATTTTGTAGTCATTCTTGTCACCAAGTCATTGAAACTACTATTTCTCATCTTCCCATCACCGAGATCAAATCCCAGGTATTTGCCAAAGGTATTAGTGGCTTTAATGCCCAAAATACTCTCCACCCTATCCTTCACGTCTCTAGTAACACCATTAGAAAAATAAACTTTGGATTTTTCCATAATAATCTTCATACCGGAGGCAGTACTAAACTTCAGTAAAACAAAATTAATCCATTGAGCTTGGGAGCTGGTTGCTTTCGCACAAAGGATAACATCATCTGCGAAGAACATGTGAGAAATTTTAACTCCCCCATGACAACAGGCTACTGGAGCCAAAATTTTGTAGTCAACTTGTTGGTTGATCATTGCCCCAAGTTTCTCCATACACAAGACAAAGAGATAAGGGGACAAGGGATCTCCTTGTCGAAGTCCTCTCTGTGGGAAAAAACTGGGGAGACGCTCACCATTCCAAAGAATAGAGAGTGAAATCTTCCTAATGCAATTCATAATAAGTGAAATAATTGTAGTTGGGAAGCCAAAATCAACTAACGTACCTTCTAAAATATTCCAGTTAATCCGATCGTAGGCCTTTTGAAGATCAATTTTAATCAACATTGATCCAGCCCTACTCTTAGACCGCCACATAGAAAACATCATTTCCCTGGCCATCAACATGTTATCAATAGTACTTCTACCTGGAATGAAACTGCTCTAAAAAGGGTGGACAATAGCATTTAAAAATGGTCTCAGTCGATTAACAATGATCTTTGTCACCAATTTATAAGTAACATTACACAGACTGATAGGCTAGAACTTCTTAACAGAATCTGGTGAAACCTCTTTAGGAATTAAAGCAATCAGTGTGTCAACTGAAATACCATCAATTTCACCAGTGAGAAAAGCTTTTTGAATCATGGAAACAATAGAACCTCCCACCGTATCCCAAAATTGTTTAAAGAGTATAGGTTGAAAGCCATCAGGACCTGGAGATTTATAACTTCCCATAGAGCTAAGAGCTTTCCAAACCTCCTCAGGTTGTACTGGTTTGGACAGAGAGTCAATGGCTTCCGTACTTAAAGTTAAGTGATTCTGACTAATTCTACTCTCGCCAGTCCCTTCAGAGTTGGCAAATAAGTCTTTGAAATAAAAAAAAATCTCATTTTTAATAGCTCCAGGGTCAGCACACCAGTCCTCAGAGCCAGTCAATTTTAACTTCTCAATTTTATTCCTTTTCCGGTGCACCACAGTAGTGGCATGAAAAAACTGGTGTTTTTGTCACCAAATAGGAGATTTTGTTCTCTACTTTTTTGAAACCAAAGAACTTCCTCTTGGGCAAGAACTTGGTTATATTCGAAAGAAAGCCTCTTCTCAAGTTCTCACAAATTAGAAGAATCAGAATGTTGAAGTCTTTGTTGGACACTATCCAGTCCGGCTTTAAGTTGCCGTTTACGGTGAAAAATATTTTCAAAAATATTTTTATTAAAGTTAATACAAACTGTCTCAATCCTCTCGAGAGCTTCGTGTGGAGGAATATTCGGGTCCCAAGTATTCTTAATCAGCTAATGAAAACGATGATTCGTCAACCAGGCTGCTTCAAATCTAAAAGGCCGCAATCCTCTCAGTGGTCCAGCGTCCTCAAGACCACCCAATTGAGAAAGAATAGGATTATGGTCGGAGTAGATCCGAGGGAGATGGGAGATTACAACTTCAGGAAACAAGATTCTCCATTCTACAGTAGCAACTGCGCGATCAAGGCACTCAGCAATTCGAGGGGAAGAACGTCGAACCCAAGTAAACTTTTGACCCACAAAGCCAAGATCAACTAGTTGACATCCTTGAAGATGTTCACTAAATTTGGCAGCTCTGTTCGCATAAAAACAACCACCCTGTTTTTCTTCCCTACTAAGAACATCATTGAAATCACCAATGACTAGCCAAGGAAGGTCTCTACTCGCAAACCGTTCCTGCAAATCATCCCACATTTGGTCTCGAAGACTCAGAGTAGTGCTGGCATAGACTGCCGACAAGATCTAGGAATTCCCATCAGCCATAACATGTCCAGAGACCATTTGAGAAGATAATGTGACATCTGTAAAGCTGCAAAAACTAGATTTCCAGAAGACCCAAATACCTCCAGAGCGACCATTCGGATCCCGAATAACAAAGCCATCAAACCCCATTTTATGCCAATGCCGCTTTTGATTGATGAAAGACACTTTAGTCTCAACTAAAATAACCATATCTGCTCTATTTGCTTTTATGAATTCTCGCGCATGACGCCGAGCAACTTTATTACCAGCACCCCTAATATTCCACATTAAGATATTAAAATTAATCATTAATGGATGGAAAAAAATTGGAGCAGAGAACAATTAATCAGCGATGACCATATGGGTCTGCTGAGCCAAAACATTAGCTTCCATAGAGCTATCCTCAATGTCCAGAGCGAGATCGACATTGTGCAACTGATTATTAAAAGTATTGGATTTCAACGGCCCCTCTGTAACGCCATCAAGATTTGGGGGCCTAGTAGTATGGAACACACCACCCATATGACTAGTTTGACCCTTACTCGTACTTTCTCGTGCTGGGATAGGAGTATATGAAGTTCCAACAAGAGAAGGCAGAGCAGCAGTTTCTGAGGGGTTGTCACCGCAATCCTCTGGAGCCTTCCCATGACTTTGATCACCATTCTTATCCATAAAAGTGAAAATTGAATCTATATTGGTTTCCGACCTTGTTTTGTTATCCATGCGCGAGGTAACGCTCATATGTTTCTTGTGCCCACGTCTTTGAAGGTTTCCTTTATTACCTTGGCCAATAAAGAATGTTGGCTGAGAACCATTCCTTCTCCTTTCCAGTTGACTCCCCATTCCTATCTCATGCACTTCCTCCTCCGCCGTGGCAAGTCCATGGAATCTGTTTCCATTAGTACCCAAACTCACATTATAAGGAAATGTCCTTGGCCCTCTATTTTTCCTGGTGACAACCATCCATTCCCCATGAATAGGCCAGCTGTCCTCCTGATTAGAAGCTTCAGCTGGTGGACTCTTCATAACCATAGAATCTCCAGTTTCATCACTAACCTTTCTAGTGGAGCATGTCTCGGAGACATGCCCGTATATCCCACAACGGAAACATATCTTATGCAAAGCTTCATATACTACTCGATATTTGACTTCCTCAATTTCAATCATCGGAACTAATGGTTTACGGAGATCAACTTCAACACAAATACGTGCAAATTTTCCTCTGTTAGCATGAAAAGTATTCCCATCTAGTTTTTTTGGTTGTCCTATAGACCTCGCTAAAGTGG
>JANVCQ010000007.1:22145136-22161062 GCA_025531925.1 Erythroxylum plowmanianum | reverse complement strand
TCATACAAATCATCCTTCAAATGGGCTACATCCCTCACCCTAAATGAGGTTTAGTTCCAGAACATTGCAACAAAAATCATACACATAAGGATGCTCAACATTTAAGAAAGAGTAGAGAGAGAAAGTAGCAGAAACACAAGAGTTGTAGCTCCCAATCCTTGGGGGAATCCCCAAAATTCCCTATCTTCCTCTTATTTTGTGCCTCCCAAATGTAGTAACCTTGTTTTTAGTGTCCAACCCCCCTTCCTAGGTGTAAACAGTAAGTATTTATAGTCCTCTTGTCCCAAGAAACCTAATTTTTCTAAACAGGGGAAAACAGGTTGTGCTGGCCGCCAATGTCCGTTAAACGGACATACATGTCCATTTAACGGACCTTCTCGAGTCTAAAATGGTGTGTTGCCAGGCGATGTTCATTAAATGGACATGAGTGTCCGTTCAACGGACCTTCTTAGGTCTGGAAGTTCATCTTGCCAAGTGATGTCCGTTAAACGGACATGTATGTTCGTTTAACGAACATGACTCAATTCCAGAATTTCATGCCTTTGACCTTCCATTTGACATAGTTTCTTCTCGGAGTATTCTCATAAGTTGTAGAGCTCGGAATTATCTTTGAAATCATCCTTAAGTGGCTTTGATCTGGCATCCACAAGGAAAGTTATGGCCTTTACTCCACAATCTACCGTTTGTACCTATCAAGCAACACAATTGGAATGTGAGAGAATTAACGGCATAAAACTTCAAATCCACAAGGAAATAAGTCAAATTAATTCCAAATCATCCCAAGATCGTCTATAAATAATTTTGACTTATCAGTTACCATCAACATCACTCGCCCATCGTCATTACGAGGAATTTTTCTTTCTCTTGTGTGAACATGCGGCTCAAAATAATATGAACAAAATGTATTAACTTCCTCCACTAAATAAGCGTTACATATCAAACCTTCAATTCTAGCCTTATTTTTGACATTTTTCTTCAAGTGATGCAAATACCTATATTAGCGAATTGGGTTATTACAATTTAGTTATGAAAACATGTTATTACTTCAATTACAATCATTTTTGTTGAATTACCTCTCAAACGGATACATCCATTAATATTGAACTAGACCGGCTAGTTTTGCTTCATGTGCTAAATGCACAGGTAGATGCTGCATACAGTTAAAGAAACTTGGAGGAAAAATCGTTCTAACTTGCACAAAATTACTAGAATTTTCCTTTCTAGTTTTTCTATTTTAGCCAACTTGATTTCAGATGATGTTAAACTTTTGAAAATCAAACTTAATTTTGTTATTACTTCCCAAACCTTATTCGATAGCAACTCTCGAAATGTAATTGGAATTAGCCTTTGCATAAACACATGACAATCATGACTTTTCATCCCAAATAATTTGTACTTCCTCATGTCCTTACATCTTGCCAAGTTTGAAACATAACTATCGAAAAACTTTAGACTTTTCAACCATTCACACAATATTTTCTTTTATTTTTTGTCCAAAGTGTAACATGCTTTCAGATATTTACCGGTGTGAAGATCTTTATGTAACTTATTCCTTCTACAAAAAAGTTTCAAATCAGCTTGTGATTTTGCATTGTCTTTTGTCCTCCCTTCAATGTTCAAATTGTCAAAAATATTTTTCAATATGCATCACTTCTAGATTATGATGTATTAAATTAGTTTTCCAATATGGCAAATCCCAAAAGATACTTCATTTTCTCCAACTAAAATTTTACTATTTCTTATATTAACTTCATTAGCTTCAAATTATGTAACTTTCAGCAGGCCTAATTCCTCAATCTTCTGCAATATCTCTTCACCAACTTTGTGAGGGGGAGGAGCTGTTTTTCTTTTTTGAAAAATTAAAAAATTCACTAGATAATAAAGAAGATTACATATGGAGAGGGACTCTCCCACGTGGGATAGACCCACTTGGTTCACTGATTACATATAAGATAGCAAAAAACGGTGATGTTCAACAAAATAAGGCATATCGTTAACATTTAGGGTATAACGATCTTTGCCTTTCTCGAATCTTCGACTATTACTCGATTAGGGAGGAAGAGTGACAACATTTTGATGGCGATTCTTGCAGTGGCTCCATGGATCATATCCTTCTCAGTTCTTCACTCAAGTAAGTACTCATCTGAGGCATTATACTCCACCTTGGACAACCTTTAATGATTAGGGTTTGTGTTTTGCTAAGAACTTGCTTTATTTTCGGTGGAAGGAGAAGACTCTCTGAAGGCTTAGCTCTTCAGAGACAAGCTAGTGAGGGAGATCACGACTCAAGTAAAGGTTAGTAGTGATTCGATACTTTATATCCTTTCTCGAATCCATTCTTCAACCAAACTCTATAGTGATTTTGGGTATGGCTAATATGAGTTCCACTCGTCAGGTTTGGATTTTCTTAAAGAACTATGGAGACTTCAATGTCTAGCCAAAAAGGGAGGGTGGAGAGGAGATCTCATCCACAATAAAGGTACATGGTTCAAAGATTTTGTTATCTTTCTTTCTTTTTTGAAACTCCACTATTTAAACATTTATCCGTTTGATGATAGGGATATGAATGAATAGCATAGATGTTCAAGCATTGTTAAACCCAAAAAGGGGGAGTAATTCCAGGTGAGTCCAGTATTGAACAAGAGAGGAGGTGTTTTTACCATCATATTCTTAATGAACTTTTGTTATTGCATCTAAATGGATGATCTGGAGGAAGAAATTTCATGTGGTTATCAAACCAACATGTTTTGCCCCTGTTTGGAAGATAAATCACATTAGAATCATTGTCATAATAAGGATAAGCCAATTTTCCTATTGTGCTCCATCCAAACAACAAAGCATATGTCATAAAATCACTAATGCTCCACATCAAAGCCACTCTCAACATAAAATTTTGTTTTAGAGACACATTATATGTCTCAATACGATATTCCCAGAGATGCTACAATTCAGATATCAATGGTTGTAAGAATACATCAATTTTATGCTTTGGATTTGTAGGCCCTGACACAATCACTATCAAGAACATCTATGCCTATACACATCTATGGAGGTAAATTATAAGGAGTAATTATAATTGACCATAATGAATATTGCTGGTCGGATTAACCAAAAGGTTGGAATCTATCCGTCGACAATCTCAACCTAACATTTCGACTTTCAGCTGCAAACTCATAATGGGTATCATTGATATATTTCTATGCTAGTGCATCTGATGGATGACTCATTATTCCATCTTCCTGTACATGTTCCTTATGCCACTTATGTGAGATGCAGTAACATCATAAGCATATAGTCTTTGAAGTCTCAGAGTTAGCGGGAAATAATACATCCAATTTTAGGGTACTAATTTCTGTTTCATATAACACTTTCTAGGCGTGAACCTAGATTGACCATAAAATTTGCACTCTTATAATTCCACATCATCTCCCCAATACAATATACATCCTAATTTGCAACAATCAATCTTTTTAACATGCAAACTATGACCCCTAATAAATTTCTTCATATTGTAAAAAATTATTAACCATTGTATGATCAAGAGGCAATGATTCATTATACCATCCAAGAAATTTATCAAAACATGATCATAAATATGCCTATCAGACTTTATGTTCAATATTCGAGCAATTGAAGACAATTAAGTCATTATCTCACAATTTGGCCATAATTCTTGATCAACCGAGTGTAGTAAGTCAAAAAAAACTGTTTTGCATGTGAGTTTGGTTCTTTTTAAAGATTTTTTATATTTTCCTAAAAGGTATAAACGGTTGCATCATAAACTATTTGTATGTAAGGATTTTCATTTGCATTCACATTATTTATTCTAAATCCAATTCCCTCTTCAAACTCATTTAAGTTCACTGATGATTGTACTTCATTACTCCTTGAGGTGCTACAAATCAATAGCTCCCTATGTTGTGTCCACTAAAAATAATTTGTGACAAACCCTTTTCTCAGCAAATGCCCATTTACTTCATCAATAGGAAGGAAACAAATGTGTTTACACTTTTTACATGGATATCTGATCTTTGGGTCATCCATATATTCAGGTTGAGAACATGCATAATGAATAAAAGCTTCAACTCCCTCAACAAACTCAAGATTAATGAAACCATCAGTTGTTAATCGTCTATACATCCAAGATCTATCAACATTACTCATTTATGCAAAACTGTTAATTTCAAACAGTGATTCTATAGTTAATATCCTTCATGTTTCCCAAAGTTTACAGAACATCTAAACTTTACATAACATCCCCTAAGTATTAACTAATTGAATTAATCACCTACATTTGATTTCAAAACTATAGTACGTGGCATTGTTTAAACCTGTGAATCAGGAAAAGAAGTTCTTGTTGTAACTCTTAAGTTCATGGAATTTTTAGAATTCTAAGGTCGTGGAATTTTTAGAATTTGATCAATAAGCAGTCTTTATGTACATTTAACATGAGTAAAATGTTAAAGAGTCTTCTTTGTTCATAAATCAATACATGAACTTCCCATTCCACTAACTCTCTTATTTGATGGAATTGATGAGTGAAATTCCCAGTTTCTAATATAATAGAGTTTCTCTTAACAATCCAGCGGAGCACAAACCTATTGAAAATGCACATATACCACATAGCTATAATACAATAGCTTGCTTTAATTGCTATTCACTTTACTACAGTTAAACTAAAAAGTGTTAGTATATAAAGACATGAAGCTACTTTTAACTGTTAGAGTTTTCTTTCTACTAGTGAAACTATCACCAACAACATTTAAGTCACAAGAGCTCAAGTGCCAAGTAGCATACACAATATAAGAATTTTACCAATTGTAGCATAAATCAATAAAAACCTAAGAAAAGCACTAGCAAACTAAGCAATGTAAATTTCCAGAATTATGGTAAGGTTTATAGTCATTGCTCAACTACTTAAAATATGAAGAAGTAAAATAAATTACTAGAACACCAGAGACTAATGATTCAACCATCTCCAAAGTCCTAGAATTATGTACATTAATATTGTGTAATATTTAGTTGATTTGTTTTTTAGTTAAAGTCACTGAGAGTATATAGTGTTGGATCGCCTATGGCCCGGGTATTCACAATATGCAGCGAATGGACCATACTACACAACAAGAAGTATAACCGAAAACAACATAACACGTACGAAATTACCTCTTGATGCGGATTGGTATTTGTTTCTTTTCAGATTTGTAGACGCTGCAGTGTGCGAACGTCCTCTACCGGTATCCACACGAAGATGAACGATTAGGGCAGCGGCTAATGTGTGTTAGCACGTTCAAAAACTCTTTTTGAACGCCGCACAAATTATCTCTCGGAAGAAGAACAAAGGTGGTTAGGGTTTTCATCTCACATCTAATGAGACATAAGTTTCTCTATTTATAGAGAGACCTTAATTCCTATTCCTATTAGGAATAAAAACATCATAATCCAAAACCCATTAGAATTATTGAAGCCCAATAAGTGTCGGTCCATATTATATCTCATATAATAAAAGCCCAACAACTTATTTCAATCTAGTTGAATAAATATATGCACATATATTTATTCAATGCCTAACAAATTAGGCCCAAGAGAATAAGCCCAGATCATATCACTCTCTGTGTGCGACCCTGTAGGTTCATTTCATGTTGGCAATGGGCTTGATCACACTTCAAGGCCCAAAAGTCATAAGTGGCCTCTAACAAGACATTATGACTACTCAAATCAAATGAGGATCGGTAATCCGATTTAACCTGAAACTATGGTTACAAACTCAGTCCCTTTGTAATACGATATCAAGATTACTCACAAGGCATGGTACATGTCAACCTTTGATTAATCATAGTTTCTTGATCCCCAAGTTGACTAATTATAACAAATGACATTGATGACTTCTCATCAATTCATTTGAGCACGGCTATGTATTTTTTCAGTCATACTTGTCAAGAGGCTCAAATGATATCTCTCTTATTTAAGAAAGGTACAAATCCCATCTACATCATTCGCATCCCTTCGCATAATTCATTTAATGTCTAACATAAGACTACTTGTTATTCGGCTAAAATTAACTTAGTCTAATGTCAAAACACTGAATTCCCCATGTAGGGAACCATGATGATTTCAGGTCAAAGAACTAAAGTCAAACCATATTGAGAATCACTAATGACATGAAACCATGTAGTGTTCGCTCTGTGGGTCGGTCCAATATATGTTCTCTAACATATATCTATGTTTCTAATTTGATAACTCATATCCATGATTAGAAAAACATGATTATCAATCAGAACACATACTAGCCTTAATTCATTATTGTTCCACCAATAACGATCGACCAGGGACAGTTTAGAATAGTATTATAATGCTTATAGTTTTACTATCAAGTCACATACTTGATGACATAAGCCTAATACTATTCATGGAACGTAAATCACATTACATACACGATATACATGCATATATAAAAGAATACCTCATAATATATTATTGATAAGTCATAATGTTAGTACAAAAGTCACATATGTCCATTGGCCTAGGGCACACTACTAACATATAGATAGGTAGATAGACATCACAATATATACACACAAAAATAACACTTCTACATTTCTTCTTCGTTCTTTATTTCTGTAGCGACTCAACCAATATCCTATATTAAAGTTTCTCAAAACCCATAAAATCATTCATTTATCAATCCCATCATAAAACAAATATACGTTAATACCACAAACTTAAATTTAGATTAACAATACTTAAAAATTTAAAGCCACAAACCGAAGTTCATCCCGCAAATAAGTTTCGATTGATGTAGGCCATTTACATTAAAAATGCAGCAAGTTCAAATCGGAGGTTCAAACCACAATCAAATACCTAAATTAAACCAAGTACACAAAAACTAGTAAATAACAAAACCCACTTACCTCAATCGACACGCAGAAGAAGTCACTGCCAAAAAAGATAACCAAAACAAAGAAATGAAGACAATGACAATCAAAGTAGTACACAAAACACAATAACGAACAAAACTCAACGATGTCATTAAAAACAATAAAAAGAATAAAATTTTACCCCATCCGACGATTAAAGGAAGACGACGACAATGACACGCAATGGGTGAGCGACAAGGAGGAAGAAAGATGATTAACTATACATGAAAACAAAAGATCATCCTTAAATGATATGTTGTACATCTTCAAGTTCTCACATTTTATTTAAAAAATTAGATAGGTAATCCTAAAGTAAGCTACATAGGAAATCCTAAAAGCTAGGATGAAGTTCCAATTGATAGAATCAAAAGCTTTGAAATAAGTAATATTCATATTGTAACTTTAGATAAGTGTTTTCTTATAGTAGTTTATGGACTTAAATCATCTCATCAAGATTTAAAAACCTAAAAATTTAACAAATTAACTCATAATCATGCTATATATTCTCATATTAGCATAAATGAGTGATGCAACACCTAATATTAAGTATATGTAAAATGTCAATTTAGCAACTATAAAAATGTTAAAGTGTATGGATTTGGCATAAAAGGCTTAGACATACAAGCATGGACCTTATCTCTAACTTCTACTCTAAATAGCTTTTGAATAAACTTCCAAGGGTAAAATTTAATAAGGACAAGATTTATGGAGCTTTCTAAATAGGAAAACAAACCAAAAGCTCTTTCAAGAGTAAAAGGTTGATAACTTCCACTATACTTTCACAACTACTTCATGTGTATTTTATTTAGACCAGTTAGAGTTGTTAGTCCAAGTGGAAAATTTTATGCTTTTATTATAATTGATGACTTTAGTAAATTTACTGGTATTTTATACTTAGCTCAAAAAGATGAATGCTTTGGTGAATTTCTTAAATTTGTAAAGAGGGTTCAAAATGAAAAAAAAAACTCTCTATTACATCTATTAGGAGTGACCATAGTAGGAAGTTTGAGAATGAAAGATTTGAAATAGTTTCTTTCATAACATTTCTAATAAAAGATCCACTCAATAAATGGGCTTGTTAAGAGGAAAAATAGGACTTGTAAGAAATAGTTAAGACTATGATAAATGATTATGATCTCCCTAGGCAAAAATTATGGCTACAACATGTTATAGTTTAAATAGAGTCTATATAAGACCAACTTTGGATAAAACCCTTTATGGGATTTGGAATGGGAAGAAGCCAAAAACTAGTTACTTTAAAGTTTTTAGATGTAAATACTACATTCTGAATACTAAAGATAACTTAAAAAGTTTGATTTAAATGTGGATAAAGGAATTTTTTGGCTATTCCTTAACTAGCAAAGAATACAGGGTATTAATAAGAAGAGTCTTATTATTAAAGAGTCTTTACATAGTATGTTTGATGAATCTAAGCCTATTGTATCTAAGAAAGTTCTTAAAGATGCTGATTAATAAAGGAAAAAAGGGAAAAGAAATAACCAGTCTTTCTTTTCCTTCCTACCGGTTTCTTTCTGACAACACAAATAGACCATACACAAGCATGCAACACTAAAGGAAGTTTCATCTCCCTTCACCTCACAACCAATTCATCAAAAGTGTTATTACACAATACAAGAGAAAGAGAGAAACAAGCAAGTATATAAATTCATTAAGCCCATAAGGACTACAAAATCACATGTTCATATTTATGCAACAAGTAAAAAGAAAAAAAAAACCCACAAAGATCAAAGCTTCAAATACCTTGACAAATGAAACCACATTAAACTTAAAAACATGCGTACTTGATTTCAAGTCCAAAATTTTCTTATCAACATGGCATCGTAGACCCAGCAACCAAAAAATGGGTAGTGATAAAATTGCAAGCAGAAATCAAAATAAAGGATAAAATACGAAATAACTGTGACTTACTTGATCCCACACTCGCAACAAAAAAATTGAAAAGGACGACGATGAGTGACGAGGAGGACAAAAGGATGAACGATGATGATGACTTAGGATGATGAGTGACGACGAGGAGAAGACGGAGAAAACACAAAGGAGAAAATGAGAGGGGAAGGCTCAGGATCGGTTTAACCATACCAAACGACATCATTTTTGATTTATTTAAAACTATTAAGCTAAAGCTAATGACGGAGTGGCCAGACCATCGAAAATTCACTGATAGAAAACATTACCATCTGTAAACCTTGACGCTTAACCGTAAATTTATCGACGGAGCGGTTATACCGTCGAAAATTCACCGACAAAAAATAGATCTGTTGGTAAATCCCATATGCTAGTTTATTACGGCAAGCGTTCCCGCCCAATTTACCAATGAGTATGACTTTTTTTGTCTCTATATTCCATCGAAAAATTTGCGGGGATATTTTGCCTCCATCTTTATCGACGAAAATTTTGCCTGTCACAAAATGGATTTTTCACGACAATGTTCTTGACAAATATTGAGTTTTCGTCTCTAATTAGCTATGATATTTGTTCTGTCAATAATTTATGATTTTCTTGTAGTGTTATAAGGTGAGATATCAGATTTTGTAAGTCCTTATTTGTCATTAGTGGATTTTCTTATCGGTTTGACTCATAATTTTTTCTCTACTCTATAGGGTTTTATATTCGTTTTTATCAAGTTTTTACTTTCTCATTGACATTATTTGATCAAACTTGATTAAAATGTTTTATTGCTATGATTAAATTGACCCTCAAGAAGAGTTGTATTTTAGTTATGTTTTCCTCTTATCTCCTATCAATCAAGTAGCTATTAAAGCATAATATGTCTTTCCTATAATTGGGCTACAGGGGGAGATTATTGAATGTCCAACCCTAATTTAAGACTTTAGGTGATCATAAATGCCTTATGGTTTGTGGAGATGATGAACAAGTGAGGACAAGATGAATGAAGCTCTCAATGGGAGAGACAAGGCCGTGTAAGGTACTACATGCCTGTGTCCTCGATTCAAACAACGATGTAGATCAACCATGTAAGTCTTTAAAATAGTGTAAAGAAAAAAATGAAGAGTGAAGACATACATAGTTATGTACACACCCGTGTGCATGACATTTAAAGTTGTGTATGCTGACTATGTATAGTTTTCTATAACCGTGCAAATTCAAGACTCAAGTGACACTAGAAGGGACACAGTCACTTACACGACCATGTATATATGTGACTGTGTATGTTGTAGAAAACCTAATTAAGAACATTAAAGAAGAAAAGAAAGATTTGTTTATTGGGAGGGGCAAAAACACCAAAAGGGGAAAGAAAATAAGAGAGAGCAAGTAGTTTTTGATTCAAATCCTTGTTTGATTAATTTTTAAGATTGGGTTACGAATTTGTTAATTTGCATATCAATTTTGGTTTTAATCTTGAATCTTTGTAAGAAAACTTGTTGTTACAAGGTAAGAAATCAAAATTTGTAAGTCCTTATTTGTCATCATTGGATTTTCTTATCAATTTGACTCGTGATTTTTTCTCTAATGGGTTTTGTATTTTTTATATGAAAATTTTATTTTCTCACAGACATTATTTGATTAAACTTGATTAAAATGCTTTGTTGCTGTGATTAAGTTGACCCTCAAAGAGAGCTGTATTTTAGTTGTGTTTTTCTCGTCTCCTTACTATCATAAGTTCATAACACCGTGTATAACGACTAGATATAGTTGTATGTGTATGTATATGCATATTTTTGTTTGTATATATGGAGAATACTTCTGCATTCCAGGAACTAATCTCACGTGGTCAATTTATTAGCACAGTGTTAGTCTCTTTTCAAGTTGACATTAATTATATATTAAAAAAAATGCCCTCCAGCTATATTCAAAGAAAGAAGTTGTTAAGTTAATCTCAAGGTACAAAGTCAAAGAGATAAAGAGGCAGCTAGGCTGCACTTACTGAAGTCAGAAAGAAGACAAGGAAATTAGGGTTTGATGTTTGACAAATACTTTGAATGACATTAAAAATAATATCAACCAGTACAAAATATTTCCTCCAAATCTCTGCGAGATACTAAATGAGCTGTATTTAACATAATACAATCTCACGTTCATTAATGTTAAATATATATAATTAAGATTCGTGTGTATATGGTCCATCCCTAATAGGATGACATGCGATATTTAGTCAAGGTGAGAGTGGATGATTTGACAATGACAGTGAGTGCCTGCCCTACGGAATTTGTCAGCTTTTCTAGTGGAGAGGAAGGCAGACGATGGAGATGCTTACCTCATCTTTTTTCTTTGTCTTTCTAATTACCACGTGTATGTGCCCAGGAGATGTATAAAGATAGATATTGCTAGGGAACATTAATTAGTGAAAATAAATATGAAACTGAGTGGCTGACCTTGACAGAAAACGTTGCTCACTAAAAATTAGGGAGGAGACTGAACTTGATATCTTCTTCAAGAAAGGAAAAGAACTCTCTTATTAGCTGAATTCACCTCTTAAGGACAATAAATAGTAGTTGAGCCTTACGATAATTAGGTAAGAAGCAGATATAACTAGTTACACAGGAGGAAATAAACAAATAGTAGAGAGGAAATAGACAACAGGCCTTCATATTAAATATGTCCACCTGGTATTACACTATCTCCAAGGTACCAATAATACATTCCTTTTCACATGTTAATATAGCTAAAAACAAGCTGTCAATTGTAAACAGGATCTTCAGAATTTATATTTGATGGATATGTCAAACCAGGAGAGCGGAAAGTTCATCAAGAGTTGACACTTGACAGCTTGTTCATATTATATGCAAATATCTATACATAATTACTGAAATTCCGCCCTTGAGTATAGCGGAAAGAATTGTCCAATCTCGCCTGAAATTTGGTAAATGCAGACAAATGGACATTTTGTTATTGTTTCTTAACAAGGTTGTGTTAAAATGCGTAGACCAACCGGGTCCGCATGTCCAACATTCCCTGTTCTTTGTCTGTAAGCCATCTATACGTGCGGTCGACAAGCTTAGAGACAAACATTTCTACTTGAATTACCAAATGCAATAAGTTACTATAATCCCTTTGCATAGAACTAACAGTTCTTTTTCCTGTAAAATCAGATTGAGGTATCCTTTAACATTATGCATAGAGAATTGGAGTCTTTCCGTTGGCAACAAAATGTGACATCATTTCTCGCATCTGAAAAGGTTAGAGCTAGCGCAAACTACCAAAGAGTCATACACTGAAATCTCTTAATTACTGGTCTTTAATATTATTAAATAAAAATTTTATTTTAAAAATAATTATATTATTCATAATAATTATAATTACTCATTATTATTAAATAATTATCACAATTTTTTTATATACATTTTACCTTCTAGCTGAGATCACCTATTAGTTATCCTTTTTCTAGTCAAAACATCGACTTACACTCTTATGACATCACTTACATTAACTTTTTCACGCAGGACATTTGGAATGAAAAACACCTAACCTCGTTATGACATTATTTTATTTTTGGTTTTCTGAAATTGAGATTTTATTTAATTCTGAAGAATCAAAACTTAGCTTTTTTTAAGGGCTACAAAAGGTTTAAAGCATGAAATAAATTCAACTATCATCAAATTATTGACTACAACTTTTTTTTGATAAATCAGAAGAAATTTTATACATAAAAATAAAACGTTATGTACATGACTATATCTACTGAACCAATGACTCATTGCTACCAAAAAGCTTCACAAGACCTAATTTCATACTACTTGTCCACACACTCAATCATCATATTTAATTCTACCTTTCTTCCAAGTTTCCTTGCCTATCTAAATATCTATATCATGTACATGCTCCAGTAAAGCCAAAACTATTCCACCATCATAACAAGCAAATTTATACATCACAGCCTAAGCTATCAATCCAAGACCGTACAAGAAGAGTTGAACTTGTGTATGTCTTTGTTTACTGTCAAGTTAGTGTTCCTCGTTCATATCCTCATTTATGGGAACTGTCGGGTGCCTTCCAAGTGAATAGTACTATGTTTTTGTAAAAGAGCTATCAATATTGGTCCTGTCCGTTTTGCTTTTGTTGAATCGACTAGGCATTTCTTTGGATTGGTTTCCTTCTGTTTAAGTGAGATTTGATGCCCACCTATAGGCAATACGAAAAAAGCACCTGCACAAAATTATTAGAAATATACACCAGCCCATTCTTACCTCTCTTGGTATTTAAACGAAGATGTTCCATAACTTGAAAGATTGTTATGGCTTGTAGGCTTCCCACCTCCATGGCGTCAACTTTGAAGGTTCTAGCATTCCCTTCTCCCCAGAGGTTGTAGATGTTAAACTGAAAGGATAATGGTTAAAAGGTTTGTCTTTACAGTTTTGGTTGGTTGAGCCAAATTGTAATGGATTAAAGGTTGGTGAAGTGAGAAAAATCGAGCTAAAAGTGGTTAAGGCAATTGACCCACACTGCTTTAGCAAAAGAACATTGAAAAAATAGATGCTTTGTGGTCTCATTATCCGATATACATAGGGAGCAATGGTTTAGTGTTTGTAGGTATAGAAGCTTATCCCAAGTTGGCAACTTTTTAAGGAATGCCAACCATAATATGAAGGAGCACCTAGGGCTATTGCTTTTACACCAGACTAGGTTGTGCCAAGGAGCCTTCTGCAATGGGGGTCTCAATAACTTATAGGCTGACGTATTGGTGTACTGTTTTGATGGGCTAGCCAACTATTCCAAACAATCAGGAGTAGAACAATTTGGTAGGTAAGGTAGAGGTTCAAGATTTTCGAGTAGGTTTATCTCTTGCCAAAGCCACTCATTAGGTCGGATTATTGCTGAAACTGTTGTTTGTATAAGCTTTGACCCATTTATCATTCTCGGTGTGTAGAAATTCTTCAATATTCCGCTAAGGTGACATGGATCCTGCCATAATAAAGTAGTGTGCCCGTTTCCTATCCTAAATCTGAATTGGTTTCCTAATTTATCCCTCGTTAGTAAGATCTTTTGCCAACTCCAAGAGCTATTATAACTAGGAAGAACAATCCACAAGTTTTTTCTTTTCAAAATGATTGTGTGAACCCACTTGACCCACATGGTTTCTTTATCATGCAACAGAAACCAAATTCTGTTCCCTAGCAGTATAGTATTACAAGATGAAAGATGTTTGATACCTAAACCTCCCCCCCTCTTCGGCTTACAAAGATCACTCCACTTAACTTTTGCATGAGAGTTTGTAGTGGATTTTCCAGCCTACAAGAAATTTCTAAGTTTTGATTCTATTGCTTTCAGGATTGAGGAAGGAAGGATAAAGATAGAAGACCAATAAACTTGGAAGGTTGAGAGTACTAAAATCACTAATTGGAGCCTACCTACATAAGAAACGTGTTTATGAGCCCAATTATTATTCTTGAGATCTATTTTTTCCAATAAAGGTAAACACTCTCTTTTCTACAATCTTCCAGTTACAAGAGGCACCCCCAAGTCCAAAAAGGAAAGATTTCCTCGCTTAAGACCCGAGATACCTTCCATTTGAGGACTCAAAGACACCATATCAAGGGATAAAAAAACTTACTCTTGGTTGAGTTCATTTGCATTCCAGGTAACTTAGAAAAAGTAGCCAGACAATTTAGTAGAGTTTGCACTGAGTTCAAATCAGTATGGCAGAACAAAAGTAGGTCATCTGTAAACAATAAATGGGTAAGTTGAAGAGGTTTACACCTCTAGTGGTATTTGAAAGAAGTACTCCTTGTGATGCATTCATGTAAACTTCTGGATAAAGCTTCCATACAGAGAATGAATAAGAGTGGTGAAAGTGGATCACCTTGTCTAAGGCGTGAAAGTGGATCACCTTGTCTAAGGCCTGATTTTCCTCTAAAGAATTTGGAAAGTGATCCATTGATTAGAATGGAGTAGGAAGGGGAGATGATGCACTCTTTGATCCAAGCTATGAACTTCATGATGTATAAAGTCTTGTACTTGCGATTTTTATAGATACTGTAATCCCATTTAGCCAATGCTTGCAATTATGATGTGGAATGCAAATTACACAAGTCCAGAAAGTATTTTTCAGCAAATCATCATGTCAAAATGGTTTATATTAAAATTTTAGAGCTATTGGCCCCAACCAAAATAATATGCTACTAAAATAAAATGGAAAGGTAAAAGAAGTGATGATGCTAACTAAAATAGCATTAGAAAAATTATAAATGCTAGAAAATATTATTTCATAATCACTTCTCACTCATATAACATGGTAGAAATGCAAAGAATAATATATAAAGAAAGCTTGTATTTTTATATGGAAGAGTCTTTTAACTTTCAATTATCCCTAACTGATGATATACAAGTATATTTATAAAAACTAGATAAAGGACCCATATCTACTTGCCATCTTTACTCTTATTGTATCCTACTGTTAAGAATATGTTCTGATTTAAACCACTTATCAAGATAATAACTCTTTAATCACTTCAAAACAAATTTGAAAATGTATATGTGAGCCACACTTAAGAAATACATTTTTATCCAAAATTTTCCCATTTGACCTGCAAATTATCATATAATCAGCTACAAATAAATGAAAACACTAAAAAAAATCTCAATTCAAACTTTAATTAATATACTTTAAAGATGTGAATATTTATTCTATACATTATAATATTAAGCAAAATATAAATACAGAACTTTAGATTTATGAATAGAACACATATTTTTATTCTATTTAGGTTTCACTAAAAAGATTAAACAATAACAATTTTTCAAAAAATAAAAGGAATCATTGGTAATAAGACATAAATCAATACCTTACAAGGAATTAAAAATTATGGAATTACTACAAATAAATGTTAAACCAGCACCACCTTAAAAGGAAATTTAATTAACTTAAGATCAGGCCTTGCGCATGTTAGTTTATGCCCTTGCAGCCAATTATGGTTGTACATTTGATTGTATAAATTTTGTTTTATTAAATAAAAGACATTCTTTATCTTTGTGTATTTTTAATTATTTAATTATTAATCATAAAGATAAAATCCCTGGAATAATTATTATGCA
>JANVCQ010000007.1:22126787-22136795 GCA_025531925.1 Erythroxylum plowmanianum | reverse complement strand
CCAATCCCGACATCGAAAAATAGCAAACTTTATATCCACGAAAAGCTCTCAACAGAGGCTACAAGTTTCATGTTGATCATTTTCTCGAATTTTGCCTAAATCAAAAAGTCAACTCTCAAAGGCCAAAAAGTCAACTTTTCACAATTTTCCATATTTTCACAATTTCTCTCTTTATTTCTTGATTTTCAACTTAATTTCAATTTACTCAACTACTTTTGAATATTTCTTATTTTCACTCAAAATCGGGGTCCAACAATAATCTTTGGGAAATGGATTGGAAAGCAATCGCGAACCACTTAGAGAAGAACCTTTTGTCCTATATTTTCACTGTCTAAGTTTATGATGCAATTAGTAATTGGGGAACTACGACCACAAGTCTTTTCCATTTTGTCCTAAATTTTATCGATTTCCAATTTCAATCACAAACCGAAGTGTTCAATTTCTCTGGAAGCCACCATGGAGAGAACTTTGCTAAATCTCTTCGTATCAATCGCAACACTTATTATATTCTAGTTCTAGTGGAAAGTTAAGAAAATAAAGAAGGATGTGGCTTCACTGCCACTAGGTCCTCGGGGATTGCCAATTGTTGGATACCTTCCATTTCTTGGTGAAGACATTCAACGAGATTTCACATAATTGGTTGGATTCTATGGACCTATCTATAAGCTTTACCTTGATAATAAACTGTGTCTCATGATTAGCTCCCGAACCTGGTCAGAGAATTTGTTTAAGTCTAAATCAAAATATTTGCGAACTGCGACCCACCTCTCACTGCTAGAATCAGCTCTTTGGGTGCAAATGACATAGCTTGAAGCCCCTATGGTTCTAAATGGAGAAAGATGAGCAAGGTCTTTGTTTATGAAATTTTAAGTAACAAAAACATTGATGCTTGTTATGATCTAAGAAAACAAGAGATTAAGAAGACTATAAGGCATGTCTATGGTAAGATTGGACAACCTATAAATATAGGCCAATTGGCTTTTATGACAAGCACGAATGCCCTCGTAAGCATTTTGTAGGGATGTACCTTAGAAAAAGAGGAAGATTTTAAAGCTACAATAAAGTTTCAAAATTTATGCTTGGAGATGATGGTGGTAATAGGGAAACTAAATATTTCTGACTATATTCCCATGCTTGCAAGGTTAGACTTACAAGGCTTGGAGAGGAAGACAAAGAAAATCTCTGTTTGAGTTGAAATTTTCCTTAATTCTATAAAATGCAAGTCTTGTGCTTTGCTTTATCTTTAACCCACTTCCTGTCCTTTTGTCCTTCAATTTTATTCATGGGGCTAGCCTGTCTTTAAGTAAAGAATGCTTGAAGTACAGGGACAACCCAGACAATAAAAGGAAAAAAACACATACTTGTAATTTACACCCAAATCTATATATCTTAAAACATTCTTTTGCATTTTGTTTACTAGAATTGGCATGCAATTTGTAATGCAACGTGTCATTGCGTGGATATCTAAACTTTTCGTAAAAAAAGGCTCTCCATAAGATCGTCTTAGCTAAGAAAAGCATAGTCTAGGTACCAAAAGCATTCAAAACACTCCCATTTTCCTTGATGAATTTTACAGTTGAACGGTTACCTAATTTCTGATTCTAAATGATGTAATCTTGACGCCAACATATAACATTTAACAGCATCCAAATGTAAATGCCTAAAATGGTATATGGAAAGATACATCAAGTTCAGCCTATTCATCAGTTGTACAAATTGAATTAGGGAGTTTATGTACAATAATTGGAAAACAATTATAAAGGCAGGACTTAATTTCTTATGCATAAACCTATTTTGTTCTATCTTTCAAGTTAACCAGAGATCTGAGCACACTATGGCTAACCTTATCAGCTACGACAATTTTTTTGGAAATTGAAAAGGACCTCTCGTTACACAACTTTGAAGCTTTTTGGCCATATAGTCAAGTAGTTCTTTATCTCTAAGCAGACTTTCATACTAAATTGTCATAGATGTCTCATAAATAATTATCCATTTTATGCTATAATCATATTATAATATAATCAAAGCATATCATATTATACTATAATCTAAGCATAATGCATTATAAAAATATCAATGTAAATTATATCATATTTCAAGTAAAAGAACTGAAATTATGAAATTCATACTAAAAAAGAAATGAAAATAAAGAATTGAAAACATTTTTCAAAGAACATATATTTTATCAAACACCTTATATGCATCAAAATTTCATCCCAATATCACAACTAAAATCACGTCTTATCCCTTCTATCACTAACATTTATACCTTAAAGTTGTTTTCTAATCACAAAATACACAAATAAACGAAAGTAATTAAATACGTAAATTAACTTTCATCTAATATACGAAAAAACACATGACAGTGGTTGCAAAAATACCTCCATCGAAGGATATGATGACAATGGCCAGAGAAGACAACGTCTACGAGCATAAGAGAATTCCACGATAAAGAAACCTGAGAGAAGAAAACCAAAGAGGAGACGTAGCAGGAAGAAGGAAGAAGAAGACACAGGGGGAGATGTTGGGTGAGTTTAAAGTTAAAGAAAACAACGTCATTTGGTTTAAATTTACCAACGGAATTTACCGACGGAACATTTCCATTGGTAAACTCACAAATTTTTTATTCTGCCAATAATTCCTACCTTCTTTACTGACGAGCATCTTATACCGTCACTAAAGCCGCCTTTTGTACTGATGGGAATCTTGTATCGTCGCTAAAGTTTGTCACAAATTTTGTCGAGATGATTTTCCTCTATATTTAGCGACGGATATTAGTATCACTGCTAAACGAAAATTTTCCCATCAATTATTGGCGGAAATGGATTTTTGTCGATAATTTTTATCGCTAATTCGTACTTTTCTTGTAGTGACATAGATTCTCGTGCTTAGAAAGAATGAATGAAGAGAAGGGTTTTTGCAAGATATAAAGACTTAGTTGAGATTTTTATCAATTTCTTGATTTACTTGTTCTACTAATTGTGAATATTCTTTTTCATATCTTTGTTTTTCCATATTCGTTTCTTTATTGACTTACTCCTTTAGTCTCATTAGAACCTTGTTTAAAAACTTTTTGATTTTCACTTATATATATCTTTTGAAGTGGTAGATATTAGATGATTTTTAATTATAGGTAAGTTTAATTTCATAAGAAGATTAATAAGATGTGATTAGAACATATTAATTGGACTTATCTCTTTTTTTTGGTTGATTTTGGTGCTTAATTGGTAAAATTGATATTTGCTTTATTTTGTGAGTTGATAAATGGACCTTGGAATAAATTTGGCTCAAAATATCTAACTAAGAGCATCATTTGTCAAAGTAAAAACTTTTAGGAAGATGGAATAAAAGATAACAAATTGTTGAAATTTATAAGACGAGATCACACCTGTAGTCAAACTTACTTTAGAAACTTTAGTTTATTAGGAGACTTTATTATATAAGAATTATAAATTTATTATATAAGAATTCTAGTTTGGTTCAATCATTATCTCTGTAATATTTATAAATTTTAATTTTAAACGGGAAGAACATATTATTCTCTATTTTTCTTTGGTCTTTTTTCTTTTATTTTTAATGACAAAAAGATAGCCATAGGTGGCTAAATCTTAATTTTCTATTTCAAGGGAAATTAGAACTCCATTTATAATTTTAGGGGGTTTTGTTCTTAATTTGAAATTTATTTTAATTGAAGGATTTCTTATTTTTGTTCTTCTATTTCATGAATAATTAATATTGACTAATATGATAAAATAATTCAGCATTAATTATTCTATTACTATCTATAAGTTTAGTGATATGTAATTGTCCAGAATGATAGGTACAAGTAGCAAATAAGTTATTTATATATTTGCATATCTAACTTATGAGAAATAAGAAAACTAAACTAAATTGTTGTAGCTATCTCAATTATTTAATTTATGGTTTAGTATTTTTCATTTAGCTCATTGCTATCATTTAATTGATATGGAATGCTATTATACTCAATCAATTAATGGTACGTTTTAATTTCAATGTTATATTTAAACGAATTAATTTAGAAAAATTGAGACTTATTATGGTTATCCTAACAGTTTCAGACTAAATACTTGAGTTATAAAAATTTATTATTTTTAGATTAATAATCAAAGTTCAATTGGATGAGATCCATCCCCTAAATTAGAATTAATAAAAAATAAATCTTTTACTTTATACTCAATTGATTTATTTTGATTTCTTGTTAATTTTAGTTTGTTATTTAATCAATCACAAACTTCCATTCACTTTTATCAATTAAAGTTAAGAGACTAATATTAATTCTCTTGAAATTCAATCTAGTTCACGACTACTACAATTATTTAGTGAATCAAAAATTAATTTTGATGTTTCAACAACCCATCCAAAGATGATGAGTGTTCCTCTTTCAAAATTCAAACAATTGTGTAATGAGGGATACCTTTTGAGAAAATTGTCAAATTAAATTATTTTAACTTGATGAAGGAGGTAGAAAATTATCTACTTTGTCATGATTGTAAAGTGATTATTTAAGAAGTATTATATGTTTAAATTTTACAATTCAAATGAAACATGAATATAAATATCTTGTGTTATTAACAACAAAGTTAACTAATGTATATAGATTAATGTTTGTGGGTATCATTCCTGTAAATGTATATAGATTAATGTTTGTGGGTATCATTCCTGTAAACTCTCAAGGGATGCTAACTCCTTCACTAAGGACATTTAGGTAAGCTTATGGCATATGTTAAATGCTACTGTACACCTACAAAATTGGAATTGTTTCTTATTTTAGTTAGGAGTGTTTAGTTAATTAAGGTTTAGGGTTGTCAATTGCTTGAGGACAGGCAATGAGGTAAGATATTATTTAATGTTAAATTACTTATGATTTAATATGTTTATAGCATGTTTTATATTAATTGTATGTTATTTTTCTATGTTTAGTTTATTGTCTTGTAGGTGATGATAATAAGAAGAAAAAATGAAATTAAATGAAACCTTCTCCACAGTTATCTAATAGAAGAGACACTGGAGACATTTGAGAGGTAAAAAGATAGACAACAATTTTGTAGAAGACACTAAAAGTCAATTCTAATCTAAAGATGTTAAAAAGTGGATTGTGTTAGTTAGATTATGTCACATACTTAAATGAATATGTTTGCAAACCTTTAGTCTTATGATTAGCTATCATAAGCTCAAAACTGATATGTTCAATGGTGATTATATATATATATATATATATATAGTCTCAAACAACTATATAATTTATATTGATATGGTTTTTCCACTTTTATTTTTTTAAAAGGAAAATTGTAGTTTAATTATCACAATAAATTTTTAATGATCATACAATATTGTCAATAACCCTTAAGTTCGTGGTAAAACTCCTTAATAATAATGTTAGCTTCATGGCACGTTATATACTTTGCTTTTATTGTGGTAAGGAAATTATAGTCTTTATGGTGCTTCTCTATGAGGTGATCTCTAATAATCTAAAAAAATTTCTCAAGGTATACACTTTTTACTATCTTTGTATCCTACAAAATATGAATATCGAATAAGATATGACCTTTAAGTTATCAAAATGTTTGTATGTGAGAGTGTGGATTTTTTTTTCTTGTATATTCTCTATAACTTTCTTAGAAATTGTTTTGTGGTCAAGCTTTAGATTGCTCTAGTTTCTCCATAATGTTCTTACTACATATGTAATATTAGGTATTATGTACAAACAACAACAACCACAACATCCTAGTAGAAGTGCTACTGAGAAGCGGAGCCTAACGAGGTCCGGAAGTACATAGCCTTTCCCATAATATCAGGTTTTATGTAGACATACGTATATATTAGCTATCAGATGCATATAGTATGTCCTTCATTGCTTCTTTTCTCAATATATTCTTTTGACATTATGCAAGATTTAATTTGTATCCTTTAAATATGAGTGTTATTGATGATGAACACCTGCTCATCTTGAACCTTTTCAATGTAATCTTTTTCAAAAAATATTAATATTCCATTGAACTTATCTTTGTAAATATCTATGTTAATGACAAAAGATGCTTCACCCATATCGTTCATTTTGAAATTATGAGAGAGAAAATTCTTAGTCTCATATAGCAAACCTAAGTCATTAGTTTCAAGTAATATATTGTTTATATATACCAAAAATAAATATTTCTCCCTTTAACCTTAAGCTATATAAATTGATCAGTGTTTTCCTTAAAACCACTATGGGTTATAATAATGTAAAATTTCATATATCACTACAATGAGGCTTTTTGTGGTCTATAAAAGACTTCTTTAGCTTGTAAACTCAATGGTTTTCTTTACTAAAAGAAAACCCTTTAGATTGAATCATTATACTTCCTGTTTGAGATATCCATTTAAAAAGAAAGTTTTAACATTTTTTATGCAATTTTGAATTCAAATGACCCATTAATGTCATGATTATCCTTAGTGAATTCCTCTTAGAAACTAAAGTGAAGGTCTTGTGATAATTAATGCCTTTCTTTGAGTAAATCCTTAACTATACATCTAACTTTTATGTCTCTTTATATTACCATAAAAGCCTCATTTGGTTTTAAAATCTCATTTATAGTTAACAGATTTTGCTCCTTCTATAATTGAACGAGATCCTAAACTTGATTGTTAGCCATTGATTTCAACTCCTCTTATATAGTTTCACACTAGAGATTAGAATTAACATCATTTGCTTCCTTTGAATGAGATTAATTTCTCCTAAGGACTTATATCTCACTTTTATGAATACACCATGTAATTAGAAATTACATCTCTTATCATCTTTGTGGACCTTTTAACATCCACTTCTTGTTGTATAGGAACCTCATTAATTTGTTTATATACTGGTATAACTTGAGTTAGCTGGTTAAATATGTGGAAAACCAATCAATCTATTTAAATTTAGTAGTTGTTGATAAGACCCTATTGCTTCCTCTAATTCAATTAGATGAGAAATACTCTCACTAAACTTAAGATCCTTAAACAACCTTGCATTTCTCATTTTAACTATTTTTTGTATTATTTAAGGGACATTAAAATTTAAATCTCTAAGATTTTTTTATATTGCCAATGAAAAATGATTATCTTTAGTTTCTTTAGAATAAGACTATTAATCATTATTTAAGTAGGAAAACTCTATATATGTATGTGTCTTAAACTTAGTTCCTTTCTATTATATATCCCAAAAGGAGATTCAGGTTGAATCTTGATATAACCCTAATTAAGATATAAACAATAGTTGTTAAGGCTTCACTCCATTAACTTAATGGGATATTACAATTATTGATGATGATTCTCACCATATTTATAAGGGTACAATTTCTTCTCTAAGTCGTTCCAATTTGTTAAAGGAAAATAGAAAATCGATCCTTTTTATCACATTTTTATATATCTATAATAATATTCTCTACCTTTATCAGATTTTATGATCTTAATCCTTTTATTCGTTTATTTCTCTACTTTTGTTTTGAAAGCATCGAAGGCATATAATGTCACTAACATATTATGTAAAAGATTGAGATATATGAAACTTGAATGATCATCTATATATATGATGATGATGAAGTAACTTTGACCGTTCAGAGGAGTGAGAAATGGTTCACAGATATTGATGTATATAATCTAAAGAGTCTTTGAACTTTTAGTGGCACCTTTAGTGCACTTACTTGTTTGCTTACCTTTAATACAATCAATATAAGTACCAAAATCATTAAAGTCAAGGCTAGTTAGTATATTGTCATTAATAGGCCTTTTCATTCTCTCAATGAAGATATAGCCTAACTCCCAACAATTAAGATGATTCCTAATTAGTGCTTCCTTATTCAATACCAAGTTCATCATGTATATTGCATTCTTGAGTGGGATTAATATCAACTTTATAAAGATCATTACATAAATAATAATAATTTAATATTTTATTATTAAATGAAAGATCAAATAAAATGTTTCCAAACTAAAATTTAAAACCTAAATAATTTAATTTTTAGAGAGTGAAATTTAAATTTCTAAAAAAATTAAAACATAGAAAACATTTCCTAACTCTAAAACATATTTAAATTCAAAAATTAATAGGTATGGTCCCACATCTTTAATATAAACAACATAAGAATCCATATGAAGTTAATTAGGAAGCCTTTATTTAGAAGAAAAGATGTTATTAATATCAATCCACTTCAATGTTTAAGAAGAGCCAATTATTAGAATGATACCAATACAAGCATCAAAATCTGGTTTGCGAGCTTCAATGATAGCTTTGTTAGAATCATTCATTTCGATTTATGGTTAGATTTTTCTAATTAGAATTTGACCAGAAAATAAAACATTTATTTTATTGAGTACCCATGTGAATACAGACGAAAAAACGAAAAGGAAAGAGAACACAAGTGGTCAATTTTTGTTAATCATGAAATCTTCAACAGATACAACATGCTAAATTAATCAAAAACTCAAAAATCATACACTGAACAAACAAGTACTCAAAAATTAAAAAAAGTTTAGTAACAAGAATGGGAAATCTTTGTTTTGTATGAAAATCAAGCGAGTGATGAAACGAAAGGTCAAACATACAGTTGGCAGAAGCCTCAAATATGTAGTCAGGGAGAGACAAAAGAGAGAAACGAGAGGGGGTTTAAGGGAAGAGTAATAGCAAAGGAATTTATGGGGATGTCGTAGAGGAAAGGAAAGAAAAGGTTGAAGAAAAACAAATGATTTTCTTTTTTTCCTAAAAATTCACGTAGAATCCACCTGGCCTCTCCAGACACTTTTGTATATATAGTAACGGCGCGTGTATGACACTTCCAAATTTTTGTTCAAAATAGCTTAACATTGAGCAGACTCGATAATGTTTAGACCTTAATTAAGCAAGTTATAATGTTAGACCTTAAATTGATCAAACCCAAAAATGTTTAGCCCAAATTTAAGCATTTGAACCTTCATTTCTCCTATCTATCTTAGGAACAAATTAAATTTCTAAACAAGCATTTCACTAAATATTATATTGAAAAGGTTATATTTAATATGAAAGGTAGTAAGGCACCTGACCCTGATAGGCATAATGCTCTTATTAAAAATCATGGAATTTGGTTCGTAATTAGGTGACAAAAGATATTTTGGAATTTTTTTACAAAAGGGAAAATGCTTAAGGAAATGAATATAACTTATATTTTCACATTCTTAAGTCTTCTAAGCCCTCTTCCTAACAAGATTATAGGTCAATCTTAATTTGCAATATTCTATACAAAATTATCTTTAAGTACTAACCATTAGACTGAGCTCAATCATGAATCACATCATCTATCCATCTCAAGGAGCATTCATACAAGAGAGAAGCATTTGTGATAATATCCTTCTAGCATAATAATTATATAAAAACTATTATAAGAAGGAAAAAAAGAGTTTCTCTATGAGATTGAATTTCATTAACCTTTTGATTTTGTAAGTTGGAAGTTCATATTTAACACATAGAATCTTTTGGTTTTCCTTTTAAATTCACTAAGTGACCAAAATAATGCATCATAATAACTTCCTACAACATTTTGATTAAGGGAACCCACTCAAATCCTTAAGGAAGCTAAAGACCTAAGGTAAAGGGACCCTTTGTCCCCATACCCTTTCACAATTTATATTGAAGTACTAAAAAGGCTCATAGCTCATAATATTAACCAAGGCAACTTCTTTAAGTATCACGATAAAAGCAAGAAGATGAGAGGTGCTTAACCTTTCTTTTATTGATGACATGTTATTGGCATTTGGAGCTGATACACAATTTAGTAAAATCATTGTTGGCTCTTTGTATGCTTTTAATGAACTATCAAGCCTCAGTCAATTAAAATAAAAGAAAATTGTTTGTATCAGTTAGTTCATGTAATCTTGCTAACCCACTCTCTTATATTATTAGCCCCGGAATTTTTTTTATTTAATTAAACGTGATTAGACCAAGTAAGTGGAATTAGCATTTATTAAAGTGAAATTGATTAAGCAAGTTAACTTTAA
>JANVCQ010000007.1:22110407-22123051 GCA_025531925.1 Erythroxylum plowmanianum | reverse complement strand
TTGAAATTTATGGATTAAATCAAAGTGAGACAATTGGATGGATATATTGAACATGCTTCCATACTTTGGTGATTTCTTGATTTATAGAGATCCGAATGAGGTGATTTTTGGTTTTAAATATTTAGAGACATGAAATTTTGATTTTAGCTTAGGAATCGGATTTCTATTTGGGCCATAAGAATTTCAATTTCAGGAGGAAAATTAGGGTGAAATTTTCAAGATCTGTTCGGAAGTAAGTGAAATGAGTTCGCTTTTGAGGTTTGACCTGGTGGGGAATTCCTTCCTCGTGGGATGCGTGTCCAGATGTCACGTAGGACGTTGGACACGTGATCCACCGGGGGGGGGAGTTCCAACACTTATGGTATCAGAGCAAGAAGAGATTATGTAAGATGATCTTTTGTTAGCGGTTGGGTTCCGGAATCGGGACCCAACAATGGTGATGATGGAGAAGGTAATGAGTTGATTTAGGTCGAGCTTTTGGGCCTAACCTACCCTAATCAAGCTTCAAGATGGGGGAAATAGATTGGAATTAGGTTCTTGCCGAATCATTCAAGCCCAATCAAGTTTTGAGTAAAAAGAAAGTAAGTCGACTAAGGGCAGGATTTTCAAGTCTATCCTAACCTGATGCAACTTGAAGCTAGGAAAAGTTAATCATGTTTGGATTCGAGCCAATTTGTTCAAGTTCAAGTTATCTAAACTAAGCATGAATGAGCCTAAGGCCTGGCTTGGGCTAAATAAGAAATTTTAAGCTAGACTTAGGTCAAATCTAGCTCGACTCATTGCTAACTCTAATAATTATTAATTAATTCAATTACAATTATCATAGTATGTCCTTAGAAAATACAATAATATTTATGTAATTTTTATAATACTAAAGATATTGTGACTACTCTAAGGTAAAATAATGTTTAGTAACTTTATCAATGATATCAAAATCTTGTGTTGATTATTTAACTTTAATTTGAAAATTTTTTAAAATTTTTTTTATTGTTCTTTATTGAACTTTACTTTAAAGACTAATATGTATAATTTTATTAACCTCAATTTTAGCTTAAATATCTTATTTAAACTTAAATTAAAATATAAGAACTAATCTGCAAAACTTAAAACTAGCCTTAAAGAAGAGATTTTTAGAGAAATGGCCCCTTACATAGGGAGTGCAGATAGTAATGATATAAAATCAAAAAAAAAATCCATAATGCAGTATTTCGTATGTTTTTAAAAAAAATGTTTCGCCGCTCCTTTTTTTAATACTTAATTAAAAATAGCATCAATCAAATAGCTAAAAGACGATGATGTAAACAATAAACATCAAAAAGATTAAGGACTCATTAATTCATTATCTTCATCTTAATAATATCCTATCTCAAGGATATAATTTAATTAATTAATTATTAAAATGATAATCCCTTAATTATTGAGGTTTTAAATGTGTTTATGTAAACTAGATAATTTTTTATTTAACAAAAATTAAAAGTAGGTGAGAATTACAAATGCTGTTAACTTTTTTTCTTCTCTCCTTTGTGTTTCTTGAGTTGACATTTGAGATCAGATCAACTATACATAAAAGTTGACATCCCTTATTTTCATATACTGATTGGATTATTCATGCAATAAAATATTGGTTTTCTGATTGTTATTGACAACTTGAAAGCCTAATTTATAAGATGAAACGAGAAAAGTCAGAAGAAAAGTCGTATTCAATGTAATTGTTGGTAAGAAAAAAATTATTCCAAACTTTCAAAGAATGACGGTAGCAAAATTCTGACTATGAGAATTTTTCGTTGTTTTTTAACTTTTAAATCAACTAATTGGTTTACATAATTCTGAAAGATGTTGTACAGGAATAGCTTCATTAGATATAAATGTCTCAAGTTCCAAAAACGAAGAGAATACAAATAGACTAAAATATTCAATAAATTATTTTAATTCATACATAATTATGTGTAATTTAGTATTGATTGCATATTATTAATATTGATTAGTATGAAGATAATTCGTGGCAGTTTTTATTGATAGCGCGCCACTATTGCTCCATGCTGAAGTTGATTTAGATTAAATATATGTATTGAAAGTAATGTTGCAATTGCAACATGTACTTCGGAGATTTGGAAAGAGAAACAACAAAAGATTTGCAGGCAGAAATAGAAGCTTAACTTCTCTTACTAAACTTGCAATTGCGAGCATAAGAAAGTAGCTAATTATCACTCAGATGGAGAAGAAATGTAGTAGGAGGCTAGTGGTTTCTTAGAGACTTTAATAAGACTCCAAAATTTCTAGATAAGGGTGCGTAATTCTGATTTGGATCCCTTATTCTAGGGTACCCAAAATAGAAAGAAGAACTTCAACAACAGACTACTCCTAATCATTTAGCAGTCAACAAAGATGCAAATTACACCATGCTTGTAAGTCATTAGACGGCAGTCACTTAAAACTTCTTAAATGAGAGCAATTATCTGGAGGGCTACCTGTAGACTGAGTTTCATCAAAAATCTCAAGAATTCATCTGATTATCAGACTTAACATAAGGATCATGGAATTTTCAAAGTTAGAGCTTGCACTCAGCTTATGGTATCGACAAAGATGTCACAATACTTCGAATCACGAACTCAGGAGAGGTAGAAGAAGACGATGTCTACCTCTCAATAGAGACTTAACATTTAGCCAATTCCTCCAACGAGGGGTCAAAGAATCCCTTGATCTTTCTACCATAAATAGAAAGACTAATTATCATGAAAAGCATAAGAAGGAGAAGAAGGAGACACCTTACCTTGGTCGCATTCACTAGCAAGGAGATGAAGGAGCCACCCAATCGCTTAACCCTAATTCGGAAGCTTCTGGAGCCACTTTTCATTGGGTTGAAATTTTTACCCTCTAAAGGAAATATGTGTGAAACATCCCACTACCACAAGGTATATATCCGAACATCCAAGGACATTCAAATACATATCCTATGATAATGGTATGTTAGAGCAAAACACATATCCAACTTAACACATGGCATCATATAATATAATTAAAAATACCAATTTTTTAAAACATTCCTTGCATTCATTTACAAGAGTTTACAATCCTTATACATGTTCTATAAGACAAGGAACTACAAAAATACAAAAAACATCTCTTATGATGTCAGCTAACAGACCTCTGAGCTACAAAAAGTTCCTTTAGTTCAGTCTTAAAAACTAAATCTCCTATCTCATACTTGAAAAGCCACGTCACAATTTATATAAGTTTTGCGAACTCAATGAGTGAACCATCATCGATGATTTCACCCAAGGAAAATACACAAATCACATATCTCACATATATTCATTCAGATCATGAATAATTCAATAGTCACATTATTGTGGCATATCATGTTATCATTGAAAATTTTCAAAATAGATATATACAAATACATATACATATAAGACTCCATATTCATTATTATTGTTATGACCGAGTTCCTTTCACAAACATATGCAGATATTAGTCCATTAGGCTCAGTTAGAATAGAAATTATGGAGCAAAGCTCTACGTGCAAAAATAGAAAATCATGGAGCAAAGCTCTACATCTAAGTGCTTTCATACTAGTTACTCTGGTCACAATGCCTTTATCTGAGCATGCATTTTATGAGATGCATCAAATATAAAATATGCCATGTACAACAGTCACATATGTTACACAATCTAAATGTCATAATCATCAGACTTAAGTCCGGCATCAACTTTCGTTGAGAATACAAATATCATTCAGAATTTTACAAAAATCAGAACATTTCCAATACATTCCCAAATATTAACTCCTCAGACTTTAAGTCCAGAATTCATAAACAAATCACAACCATTTAATAATTAGAAGTCAAACAAATTTAATCAATCATAGGAAAAATCATCTAGGTTGACTCACAGTATGCTCCGATATGCTATTGCTTGGATGGTCTAGCAATGTCTGACTGACGTCCAATGTGCTCCTCTATATCATATAAAACACATTTACAAATATCACACTTTTGCACAAATGTATAAGCATGCCTTTATGCACATCTATGTATATCAAAAATACACAATGCATGCTAAATGACAATCCTGGGGATTTTATCAAATTCTTATCACCATATCATTCAAATATCAAAACCCTCATAAATAAAATTTGTACTTAGGGTTTGGATCACAATAAAATAATGTGAAACTAATTTTATAACCCAATTGATAATTTCAGATTTTTCTTACAATATACTTTCAGGTCAACTTTACATGATCATTCTGATAAGGTAATTGACATAATTTGGCAATATTTTCTTCTTAAAAATTGTTCTCCCATGTCTTAAATTTCTAATGATACCAAGATCATTCAATTTTATTTAGTATTTCCAAAGTTATACTCAATTTACTTTGGACTATTCTTAAAACATAACTATACTCTATATTCAACTTCAAATCAGATTCTGTAATTCTTAGAGACATAATTAGAATTTAATATCTTCATAAAATTTTTATCCTTATGTCTCTAGTTCAATTTTAATTAAGAATCATTCCATTTTGAAACCTATAGATCAAAATATAATCAAAATACCGAAGTATATTTAATGAAATCATCCCAGTTATCATATTCCAACACTCCTCAAAATTTCATCTTAAATTCAACAATCAATCCATTTCTGATGGTTATAATTTTTGGTGTAGATGTAGAACAATGTGTTATGATTCTATTGGTTTAAGAATCAAGTCATTTGGATATCGAGTGAAGAAGTTATAACAAAAATACCAAAGGATGTTTAGAAGTAAACTCAACATTGAAGGTCACAATTGTGCGTCTGCACGATCGCGATATCCTATCTGCACCTGCGAAGTCACGGTCTTGTTGAAGCACGATCGTGATTCGTAACCTTCCTCAACAAAGTCACGATTGTGCTTTAGCAAGATCGCACTTCCTTCTCGTCTTCACCAAACAGATTCTTCGTCTTCTCCTTCCATTTTTTTCATTTGTTCTCACTTATAAAACATTTATTATGCATATCTATACCCAATTCAATCTCTAAACAAATTAGATTCAAAATTACCGTTCAAACACCAAAAATCTGAAACGTCATATTCACTTCCTCTCTCTACTGTAATTTTTTTTCCAGAATTTTATTCACACTTCAATCTTCTTCACTTAACACTCACATAAACCAATTCTTCTAACTTCATTTTAGCTCATTAACACACAACAATTCAAAAATCCAAGATTCATACTTAAACATCAAAATCCAATTGTCTTATTTGCAAATTTCAATTTCTGCATTTTATTCTCTATCTACTTTCATTTTTCCACATTTTTCACACTTTCATTTCATCAAAAATTTATCATTGTATCAACTCTATACTATGACCTCACCAAATCTTCATTACATATCATGAAACTCACTTAAATTCATTTCCATTAACACTCCACAATTTCACACATGAACAGTAAAAACAACCCACATGCTTTTTTCTCTAAACCAGAACAGAGTATAAATATTCATACATCAACTTTCGTTAACTTTTACATGTCTAAAATAGAACTTACTTCATATATTTGTTTTGGACAATTCCTATTTCACAAATCTTTCATCTCATTAATTCAGCACCGAACTACACTTCTTACTCATGCATGTATCCATTTATGAACATTAAACCATCATCAAGGATCACTTACTTGATTCAACAAGGATTCTAGCAGTGAGAGTGAATCAATGATATAAAATCAACATCTTGTTGTTCAGTGATGAGTAAACATAAAAAGAGTTTTGAAAGCTATACTTTTGGTGAAGAGCAAGATAGTGAGATAGAGCTGTATCGATTCTTGCACATAAAACATTTACTATATGTCCTTGTGCATGTATTACATTTGTCACTTATTAAGCAGTCCATGTCTCACTATACAATTGGTCCATTATTTCAATATTTTTCTTAGTCTAAAGTACCCCAAATTTTTTAGATAATTTTCCTAAAGTTCACCAAAAATTTTGAAATAATTTTAATATTCTCCAAATAAAATTTCACCGCAAATAATCCACAATTTATATTTTAATCGCATTAATAACTAAATTATACCTAAAAAATGTCAATGAATGCATGTACAATCATATTCGTGTGCAAAAATTAATATTATCATGTACATGTGTATGCCATATTTAACTTATGCATGATATGAATTTCCTAATGTCTCAACAATTTTCTCATTTACACTATTCTAGCCTTAACACGGGTAACGAGATGTTATAATTCCCCCCTCTTAATAAAAATTTCATCCTCGAAATTCTTAGCTGAATGGTCAAATAGGTAGGGGTACTAATTCCTCGTTTGCTCCTCCGTCTCCCATGTGGCTTCCTCACGTGAATGATTATTCCAAAGGACTTTTACCAATGGTATCACTCAGTTCCTTAATTGTTTGTTCTGATAGCCAATTATCTTAATTGGTTCTTCAATATAACTCATATTACTAGAAACTTCAATCTCCTAAGTCGGTATCACATGAGTTGGATCCGATCGATATCGCCTAAGCATACTCACATGAGTTGTCTTAGTGTCTATTACGTTGTCATTTGGTTATTCCCTAATGTCTTGATGTCTATTATGGTGTTGTTTGGTTGTCCATTGGACTGTCTAGCGTTGTTGTTTTAGCTTTCCCTAGATTTAGAGGAGAAACTTATTGAACTTTTTTGTTTATATTTCATTTCATTCAATAAATTTTAATTTTTTAGAAAAAGAATGGCACAAACTTATAATTTTAGCAAATTGCTGTTTATTATCATTTATTTGAAAATAGTGCACTAACTAAACAGATTGATAACAGATATGAGATGGCGGTAATGTACATCTTAAAAATAGAAATTTTTAATGACATGTCATATTTTTTGTTAATATACAGAATGTCCACTATTCTGGTAACAAAAATTAAATCTATGATTTCATTAATTAAAAATATACACTACAAGAAAAATGGGATTTAGTGACAGACATTACTGACAGAATGTGTAGGTTTTCCATCGATAAGCTAAGTTAGCAATGGAATTTACCGACAAAATAAGTCATCAATGAAACAGCCGTAGGTAATAATTAGCGATGAGGTACAAATTTTCTATCGCTATTTTACCAACAGATATTTTATGTTCCATCACTATATTTAGCGACGATTTTGTGTTGTCGGTAAATTTAGTGACGAAATGTTTGTTTCTATAAAAAAAATTTAGTGATGGACAAGGCTTCTCCTTCGATAAATTTACGGACAAATTTGTCAAATTCTTCAATAAATTAACAGTTAACTATAACGATGAAACTTAGTTATCCGTTGGTAAATTTATTACAATTTACTGATGGATTTTGGTTTTTGTTAGTAAATTTACTGATACCATTTTTTAAAAAATTTTCCCTATATTTAATTTTGTCTGATAATCTTATGATTGATGTATAATTTATATAGTTATTAGTTATCTGTTGATAATATTTTGATTTGTTTATACATTTAATTTGTTAAAACAGAAAGTTGATTGATGATATAAAGTAAAAATTATCTTAATTGATAATACAAAAAATATTTTGTACAACAATAAGTACTTAATTCATACAAAATGACTACAACTAAACTATTCATTTGGTGAATACGAATGCTCTGAATGTTACGATGAGGTGCTGCCCTTCTCCTTCAACTCATTCATCTCATATCTGAGTTGGGCTATATACTCTATCGACTGTTGCAACTAAGTTGCTAGTGCCTGTACTGTGCTTGGAAGCTCATGGACTTCACTGGATGCGTACTACCTACTAGATGTTATTATACTAGATGTGGAGGATTACGAATAACATGTGTTCGCAAATGAACCTAAACTAAATATCCTTCCAAAGGAGAGAGGAAAACAAAAAAAAATGAAAACACAGGGGAGAGGGAGGGATCTTTAGGTTGGTTAAATGTGTAGGAAAATGATGTTTGGTGTTTTATTAAAAATGTTGAATTCAAAGGAAACGATGACGTTTACCTCTAAAATTTATCGACAAAATTGTATTCCATAGGTAAACCCAAAACTTTTTTATTCCGTTAAGTATTCCCGCCTTCTTTACCAACGGGAGTTTTCTACCATTGCTATATTTCGTCAGAAAATTTACTAGGATAATTTCCTTCCATATTTACTAAGGGGTATTTTTCCCGTTGCAAAATGAAAATTTTCCAAACAATATTACCAATGGAAAATTATTTGCCATCAATAATTTACTACGGCTTTGTTTCCGTAAGTAATTTTCTATTGTTAATTACTAATTTTCTTGTAATAATAAATTTGTGTCATTTTGTAACATTTTGCAAACTATAACCCTTAGATAGTATTACATTTTTTTGGTATTGAAAATAGATATGAAAAAGTTATGACATCGCACTTGTCTAACAGAAAGTTATTTATATCATCTATTCTACTAAGTATTTGAAGGGTATTTCAGTGCTTTTATGTTATCGTCAAAGTTCCAAATCTTCAAAAGCAGTTCACAAAACTATTAGATATAATCAAGATAAAACACAATCACAGAGATAATGTTAAATAGGATCATCTGCATATGCATATAATAAACAAAAACACATACTTGGTTTGTTGTTATAGTTCCACCGAGTAAAGAACTTTTACTGCCTTTCTTCTTCTCTAAAAGTTTTCGTTCCTAAAGATAAGCACATATCTTTTATGTTCTTTTTGTTTTTTAAATGCTACACCTTAACTACCTTTGGTAGTTATGTAAAGTAGAATGACTATATTACCCCTTATATGTACCCCCTATGAGTGTATTTGATTCATTATCTCCCACTCACACATGATGGATTTTAATCTAATTAAAAAACAAAAAATGCTATAGTGCTCATACTTGCTCAATAACCGATGTTACCTGCATACGATGAGAGTACACTGCCACATATTTGTTAGGAGTACATGACATCTCGATTTAACAAATTGATTCTGGGGCTTACGTGTTCTTAAGTAGACATTGTATGCTATACCCTAGGTCATCTCTCAAATTTGCACTTTCTTTGATCTTATTTAGTTTCTTATGTCATGATTATATTCAAGTTCTCTACTAAAGAAGTGAGGGCCATCTATGAATACTTTTCATGTAAGTCATTGATCTCAAAAAATAAATGACCTTCCTCTGTTCTCAATTCTCTTTTGAATTAAATTAAATTTTCTTTCCTAGAATTATTCCATAGGATCGCATCTTGCATGATCTTTTGGAAATAACCTAAAGTAGCAAACCTTAAATTCAATTCTCAAGAATGAAACAAGAGTCATAAGCGTATGTGATGAGGTTCTTCTCAACCTTAAGGGTCTCACACATTGTAAGATGAGATCTGGCGACTTACATTAATCCCTTTTTATGGTCAGTTGTGCATATATGGTATGAGTAATGTTCTACGGTATTTACCCACTCCATTTAACTTGAACATCTTTCATTCAGAAATACCATACAGATGATAGTTCAAACATACTTAATGTTTAACTTGAGTTCACTTATCTATTCAAAAACTTGTTCAGAACTCACATATGGCAATGTAAGACAGATATAATGATTAACAAATTACCTTGAACCAATTTCCTTGGGGCATTTATGGTTTAAGTTTCTTGCTCTCGATTATCACCTAGATAATAAACTTCAAACATGCCCTATCTCTAACGAGCATAAACACCAGAGGTGATTTTCCATGTGAGAGGGCCAATCTATAATTTGTCTCATATACTTGTAATTCATCCCAAAATATATTTATGTAAAAACATAGATATTCATGAATCAAATGATATATAATATATAATCTTTATCATACATTATATCCAAAATATGACATTATAATGAGTGAACATACATAGAGAAATGTTTATCAGTACATTTCAACATCTAGGTACTCCTAGTGACTTTACATGCCCAATGTATACATCTCTGGAAATTGACTTTGTCATTAGGTCTACTATCATATCTCATGTAGATATATATCTCATGTTCACTTCTCCTTATGCAACTATATCTTTCATATAATTATACTTGGTATCTATGTACTTTATATTACAATAAAATTTGGGGTCTTTAGTATAAGCGATTGTAGCTTGACTATAACAGTTGATGGTCACTGGATTAATTTCACTCTGAATGGCTCCCAATCAATAAAGCTATACAGTTTCTTGTGCTGTAGTTAAGAATCCTATAAATTCAACTTCCATTGTGGATAATGCAACACAAGATTGTTTTTTATTTTTTTATGATATTGCTCCATGGTTTAGTAAGAATACATATCCTGAGGTAGACTTTCTTTCATCTAAATCTCCTCCCCATTCTACATCTGTATACCCTTGTTATACATAAATCATTTCCTTGATAACATAATGCATAGTCCACGGTTCCCTTTAGATACCTCAATATTCTCTTTACTGCTTTCCAATGTGCTTGGCTTGGATTTGATTGATATCTGCTTACCATCTCAACAGCGTAACAAATATCTGGCCTTGTACACATCATTATGTACATAAGACTTCCAACTGCACTAAAGTAGGGAACATTCTTCATTTTTTCTCGTTCTTATGGCATTGACAGGTAATTTGTCTTAATAAGGCCTTCGTTTTTAACAATAGGATTATCAATTGGTTTCGAATCTTGCATACAGAATTATTCAATAATTCTTTGAATGTACATCCCTTGTGAAAGTGATAACAATCTTTTTGAATGATCTTTTAAAATCTTGACTCCAATAATGTATGCTGCTTCACCCATGTCTTTCATTTCAAATTCAGATGATAACCAACCTTTGATTTGTGTAAGAAACACACAGACATTATAAGCAATCAAAATATCATCCACGTATGAAGATAAAATCGCAAATTTATCTTTGGATCTCTTAACATACACACAATGGTCTTTAGCGATCATTTGAAAATCATACGAAATGATTATGTTATGAAAACGAATATACCATTGTCTTAAAGATTGCTTCAAGCCATAAATTGATTTTAATAACCGATATACTTTATTTTCTTGACATACTTTATTTAGGTTGTTCCATATAGATTTCTTCATCTAATTCTCCATTGAGAAAAGCAATCTTTACATCCATTTGATGTAATTTAAGATCCATACTAGCTACTATAGCCAGAATAAGATGGATTGAAGCAAACTTCACATCAGGTGAAAATGTTTCCTCGTAATCAGTTCCCTCCTGTTATGTATATCCTTTTGCTACAAGGCATCTTTCGATACTGCCATTAGCTTTTTGCTTTATTTTGAGAACCCATGTGTTCCCATACTTGATTTGAGCTTAAAGAAGCCATTTCTTCTTTCATTGCTTTCATCCATTCTTCTTGAGTAGGGCCAATAAGAGCCTCATTTACATTCCTTGGCTCTTCTTCCTCTTGCAGAACAATCATATTAATTTCTCCTTCAATATCAAAACAATATCAGGGAATTATTTCTCGATTACTTCATCTTAAACGAGGTTCATCATAAACAAATTTATGATTAATCTTATTGCTCCCACTTGGATCAGTCATTATAGAGAACCTTTTTGTGGAATTACTTCCACTTGGTTGAAGTTCCTCATCTTGATTCTTCATAACAGAATCATTCTAATCAAGCGACTTATATAATCATAGGTCTTTACCTATTTTGCCTTACTTGGGAAAATCATTCTCTAATAATGTTACATCTCGTGATTCAAATTCAGTTACGCCTCTATTTCCTTATTCACTAATGAACACGTATCCTTTTGAGTGTTTTGAGTATCTAATAAAAATACTTTTTCTCCCTCTTAGGCCTAATTTCCCATGTTTGTGAGAGAGATCATGAACATAGGCTGCACGCTCCTAAGGTCTGAGAATTGACACATCAGGTCTCCTACCAGTCCATAACTTATATGGTGTGCTAATAACTGATTTCGTGGGCACACAATTAAGTACATAGGTGGCTACTAACAACACATCACCCCAAAAAGTAATTGATAAATTTTGCTTAGGTCATCATGAACCTAATCATTTCTAATAGCATCCTATTTTGACTTTTAGTGACACCATTTTGTTGTGGGGTTCTAGGAATTGTTAGTTGCCTTTCTATTCCTTTCTTGTCACATAAAGCCTTGAAATTTTTTTAAAAGTATTCTTGTCCATGATTAGTTTGTAATGCTTTTACTTTCTTATCTAATTGATTCTCAACCAAGTTTACGTATTTTATGAAACAATCGAATGCTTCTGATTTATGAGAAATCAAATAAACATGACCTTACCGTCATCTATAAAGGTGATGAAATAAACTACCCCATATCTAGCCCTTACATTCATTGGATTATGTATATCAGAATGAATTAATTGCAATGGATATAAAGCTCGTGTTCCCTTTCCAAATAGCTTTCTTGCCATTTTACCAACTAAACAATGCTCACATGTAGGTAGATCTACTCGACTTAGATTACATAAAAGTCCTTCTTTACCTAATTGACTTATTTGATTTTGACCAATATGACATAGTCTAGCATGCCACAAAGGTGCAACATTATTGGAATTACTAGATGTAAATAATGAATAACTAATACTATTATTTTCCTTTAACACTGTTGGAGTTATGTAAATATAGTGCCCTAGAAAGCAAGTGTATTTACATGTAACTTTATCTTCTTCAGTTACAGT
>JANVCQ010000007.1:22093456-22109876 GCA_025531925.1 Erythroxylum plowmanianum | reverse complement strand
AAGGAAAAGATTCAAAGGCAAAGGATTTGGATACAAGAAGAAGGAGAGGATAGCGCAGCGAGGATTTAAAGCTGTAGTAAAGGAGTCGGTAATACTCCTCATCTTGCTTGTATTTTATTATCCTTATACCTTATCATGTATGGATTGACATGATGATTTGGATATGTTGCTTCCGCTGCAAGTAATGATTTCTTAAAAATTTTGAAATCTACCGTTTCTCCAAATATCGCATGCTTTGTTTTTCCGATCCAACAAACACATCCAGTATAATAAAACCATCACATAAAAAACCATAACCATAATTAAAAGATCCAAGATACAAATCCATTTCATCGCTGTGGAAATTTATATTGAAACTAAGTCTAACCAATATCAACACAAATAAAAAATTCCTACGAATATGTGGAGCAAAAAATACTTCATGTAGGATAAGGGGTCATCCTCCACGTATGTCTAATTTACATGTGCCAATTCCTTGTACAACAACTATAGAATTGTCAACTACATAAAGCCATCGACTACCATGTGGGAGTTTACGAAACTCAATGAAGGCATCTCGATCCTTCGCTACATGATTGGTTGCTCCTAATTTTGCAATCCATAAAGGATGTGATTCAGTTAGAGAAACATAATAAGAAACATTCACAAAACAAATGTTTGTACTATAAAGTTGTACCTTCTTGAGCTCGGTATAATTTAGAGCAAAGTGGCCCTTATTACCACAATTATAACACTTCACATGTTTCATGTTCTTCTTCTTGAAGGGACGTTTTCCATTTCCACATTAATTTCATTTTGCCTTCTTGGATTCTCGAGGAGATTGGTTGAATCTCTTATTATTCTTCCACTTAGGTCCACCACGATGCTTGCTTTTCTTGTTCATAGCTCCATATGATCTAAAACTAACTACAAAGGCCTCAGAAGACATCTTTGAGAGTTCAAGATGCTCCTCCTCCAATATGAGATGCCTCGTAGTATCTTCCATTGTTTTGATGTTCTCATTATGAGTTAGGTGCATCTTCATATGCTCCCAACTCTGAGGCAGTGAATGAATCACAGCTTGTACTTATTGTTCATCAGAAAGCTCATGATTAACATCACGTAACTCACTTACCATGTTGAACATTTGCCTAAAATGTTTTTGCATTATATCATCTGGGCGCTTCTTATAAGTATCAAACTTAATTGTAAGTGACCTTACTTTAGTCACTGAAGCACTTCCAAAATGAGCAGCCAATGCAAATCACATGTCCTTTGCAATTTCGAATTTAGGGAACTCTTGCATGATATCATTATCCATGCTACTTAGCAATGTGATGCGAGTTAAAGAGTTCTTCTTTTTTCATAATTCACATGCTTCACAGTCCCTCTTATGTTGGGTCGTATTGCCCTCTTCAGGAACTTTTATGGTTAGGTTTAATGATTCAAGAGCCTCTTGCTCCTCCAGCATATATTGGATTTTCATATTCTAAATTTTATAATTGTCACCATTGAGTTTCTCACCCCTATTGAGTTTAGCAGCAGTATTCTTTCAATCAGTACCCATTTTTCTTTTTATTTGAAACACTAAGTTTCTACAATAAGAAAGAAATATATATGCACATTAATGTCATATTAATCGTTCATAGAGTAAATAATTCGATCACAATTGCTTATGAAATCAAAAGTCCACTAATGCTTTCAATCATCATTCATGCAACAATCAAATCCTAATTACTTTACTCTAGACGAATTCCTATATGATATACATATAAACATATTACATAAAAAAAAAACAGCACTTTGTTCTTATAAACAAACATATTGTATTAAATGCATATTCAAATATGAGTAATTCAAATAGAATTTGACTCTTATTTCTGATTTCAATTATAATTGAATTAATTAATTTATCTTGGTTTAATTAGAAGCTAATTTCTAATGAAATTTTTTTCTAATTTCAACTAAACAAATTAGTTTTGATTTTAATTAGAAAACATATATCTAATTTTAATTCAAAAAAAATAATACAATTAGAAAACTCATTTCTTATTTTGTTAGTTTTAGAAACTTATTTCTAAATTTATTTTAACTAAACAAATTAGTTTGCTTGTATTAAAAAATAATTTCTAATATTTTATATTAATTAGAAACTAATTTAACTATAATTAGAAATCCAGTGCTTTTATGTTATCGCCAAAGTTCCAAATCTTCAAAAGCGGTTCACAAAACACTATAGTTTTGCTCTTACCTCACAACATTAAGATATGACGTTAGTCGAAAACCTACATTTGCGCATGCCAACCAAAAGAAGTGTTACATCAATATAAGATTTGAGTGGCAAATTTATCTTTAAATATGACATGCGAAGATGGCTTATGATCTTATATACAAGTATAAGCACTCTCCTCCTGCAACATTAACATATTGTGGCATTGCACACCCAACTAAACTCAGCCTCACGAAGTGGGATCAAGAAGTCAAAAAAAATACTGTAGAGTTGAGTACCAAGTGTAGATGGGTTGTATTAATGGCATCGAAATTGATCGCTCGCTGATTGTCACTCAAAACTTGAAATTGACATCTTTCACGACGACCCTCTGTAGTGTTTTAAGTCGACTCTTAAACAGATCCTAATTTGATTCGTCATGCCTAATCTGTCTAATTCCATGAAAATTAGAGACAACCATTTAATGTTATAGACATTCGTCCACCTCTGACACTGTACACGTATATTCTGAAGCCATATGTCTTGTCATTATAGCATTGTTAGATTGTGACAGTATGGATGGGTTCCACCAACATTAACTTTTATCCCTGTTGGTGGGAAGAAAATGAAGAATGGGAAGTAGAAAGAATTGAAGTTTTAGTTTCTAGCTACCTGCTAACCTCATTGTCAAAGCATGCACAAACATTGACCAGATATTATTAGAATTTATTTTTGGAAGAGAAATGAAATGATTGAGACAATCACATTTCTCTTCAGCTAATCAACATCATATCTTGAAGAAATTGATTCCTTTCGCTTTTCAATTGTTGGTCATTTAGTCCGCTTGATCGTATACCTGTTACGGAAATTACTTTTAAAAAATCATTTTAACAAGACGTTGGGAAATGAAATTATCCTAGTATTGGCTCCAGGATGGCATCATCTTACCATTAGATCGAAAGAAGAACTATTGTAGAACCAACAACAAAATTTTATTGTTAACGCAAATATATATCACATTCAAGTTAACAGTAAAATTAAATAATACTCTATATTAAAATGGATGATGGTTTAAATGTTAAATGGCAGTTCAAAGTACAACTTTACATTGGTGTGAAGTTAGCTTAAGAACATGAACTCTTTCCAGCGGAGGTATGGTTGACCAACTATTTAGCTAAAAACTAACTAAAGCGGAAAAGAAAAAAGAAACCAAGAACCAGAAGACTAAGATGTGAGATTTTATTCAAATACATTTTGCATTTGCCAGTTCAACTACGCTATTCAAGTCAAATAAGGGAAAATCTGATATAAACAATTATCACACCATCAGACTGCAATCAGTACATACTGAGATGTCTAGAGAGAGCTAAATTGTTCAGAAAAGAGTGAATTACAATTTTGATTGGCTAAAATATGTCAAAGTTTATTGGAATGTTATCTTATTATTGAACAGGTATCACAACAAGACAAGTATATTAATGAAAATAAAAATTTTAAAATTAAATTTAATAGGGAAATAAAGACTCCGAAGTAAAGAAAATAAATAGGCAAGCAGGGTACATCTTATTTGAAAACGAGTGGATTGGGAGCTAAACAATAGAGCTTTTGAAGATGTGCCGAACTCTTAGTGACATAGTATTGGCTAATAATGTAACAAAGAAACCTCAAACATAATATCCTAATGAGCAAGTGCAAGATTAAGGGCTTTGTGCTGATTTCACGCCTGCTGTTATGTTCCATTTTACCCTTTCTTTTATCTCTTAATCAAAAGCGGCCCACAAGTTGGAAAACACGTGGCAAAAGGAGAAAAAGTCAAATTCCCTTGGTCACCTGGGCCGAGAGGTGACGGAAGCAAAGACCTGAACCGCGTGTCTCTTTAGCGCGGGAATAGCGAGGCGGGTCCTAGTATGTTACGCGTCGACCGTTAGAGTGGCCTAACTCTCTCCAGATCCTGATCTCATCATTTCGTGGGGCACCACACACGTACACGACTTTGTCGCCTTTTAATTGGTCCATTGCTTTTAATTTTGATCCCATTAAGTTTAATTTCTAAACATTTTGAAATTCTGGGATCGAATTGTTTAGAAAAACTGAGCCCAATCAGTCATATTTTTTTTTATTATAAGAAAAAACTTTAATAAATTTTCAAATATATTTCAACTGCAAACTCTTCCATTTTCGTTGAAAGTTTTAAAAAGTAGCTAGATTTGTTATTTTTTATTATCTGTGTTCTTGGTTGCCCTTTTTTTTTTTTATACATTTGATACAATTGAAGTCTTCTTATTTTCTGAAGAAATGCAGTGTGACAGATGCATGGTTTATTCTTATAATAAAAATTTAATTGCAAAAACGTTGATCGAAAATCATTATCTCAATGCGGGTTTACTTTATTCTCGTTGAGGACATGTCTAAATTATGTGATAACAAGAGAAGAAATGACTATATCATTTTAAAGCTTTACTCTTAAAGGATTGCCTCCATCATATCAGGAGATACGAATTAGAATAGAGAAAGGAAGAGATTGGCATGCCAGAGCTTCAGAGGGAGGATATAAATGAAATATTGTTATGGAACATGTCGTGTAGGGCTCTAGCTAAGACTTTGGGAAGGTTGGGCGGATTTTATCATGTGCCAAAAACTAAAACACCACATGCTACAATATTTAAAGAAAGAAAGAAAACCAGGCTGTTGTTTGGATTGCATGGATCATGCTTCAAGCGTTTGCAGCTTTTATAGAAAAGGAAATTAAACAATATCTATCTGCCCATCAGGCTGAATGAATGGACAACGTGAAACAAAACAAATTTCTGTGATGCGGGTTGGTGCATTTTCATGTGATAAGGATTAAGGAGTTTGTTGCAATCTAGTAGTCTACTCTTCTTCATGTCCTTAGATTTTTTTTTTTAAAAAAATTATTAACAGTCTTTACTCATTTAAAATTTAATTAAAAAAAGAAAACTGTTAAATGAAAATTATAAAGATTGACAAATTAAAATTTTAATAATAAGAGTTATTAAAGTAAATCAAATTAAAAAATTGAAAACTAAAATTTGTAGACCGAACCAAGTTAATTATAATATAAGATACATATATAAAGTTTTATTTTGGTGATTAAGTAAAAATTTTGATGATTTAATTTCAATAAAAGAAGATAATATAAATTCTTCTTGTTATTATCTTAAAATTTTAATTTATTGTATAATTTAATTGAAACAAAATAGTTCATAGTGTAATACAATTTAATGTACAAAAATAACAATTATGGATTCGCATTTAAAGGGTAGTTGGACCATTGATAAGTGAAAAATTAAGACATCAAAATACGCAATTCATACATTCATGAGAAACTCTTACTATTGTTCATATTCAAATTAGCAAATATGAATGTTTAAATCCAAATTTTAGGCATACAAGGACAAAATTCAATTGATTCGAATCTGCGCTAAAAGACAAGGCCTTGGTGGTGTAATTCTACTCTTCTTCTTTTTTTTTTATTTTATATAATCAAATTGCTATTTAGTCCAAAAAGGGAAAGCAAACGGATTACTTAACCCAACAGCGTACAATTGTTGAAGTTGACACCTTGATTGTCTCGAATACATTACAGAAATTGGAAAACAAATGCTTATTTCTTCTTATATTCTACACAACATGTGAGAGACAGAGACTCCGTCTTAAAACTATTTTTTTTTTAAGAAGAAAAATTTGATAATCGACAATTTGGTGAATGGATAATTACGAATGAATTACTTGACGGGTACCCGTTGAATAAATGGACTTCAGGTAGGAATCCTTCTAAATTATTAGTTTTGTTTCTAAACAGAGGAGGAGGAGGGGGGATAAGGAGAATTGTGAATTTAGATGCTGAAAGGAGTCCCCACAAGAAGAAACTGATATCATATTCAGAAGAGTCCCCACATTCTCATATTCCAAAATCCACTCTAAAACATAAAACCCTTTCAAAATGGAACTCAAAATCTCAGATGATGCAAGTGCAAATTAATCCAGAGGCTTCTAGTGCAATATCTTTTCAGGGAGTGGAAGGTACAGACACCAACTGAATCTCAGACACTTCAAGTTTTATTGCAGAAAGTAATTTCTTACAGTACATAACAGATGCTTCACAGTAGTTCTTACAACCTAGGAATTACGACATGTAACTTCTTTCAACTTCTACCACCACTCGATTCAAGAAATCCTTGCACAGACCATAACACTATATTTTGGAAACAATAAATTGTAAATTAAGTTCTTCTTTCCTTCCACTTCTACCTTCTAAGTGCGGATGTCTCAGTTTCAGTAATTCCAAATACTGTCGAAATCCATTGGCCCAGCTGAACCTGAAGGATCAAATGGCCTCTTTGCCATTTCGAAATTTGATATAACGGAAGAGATTTCTGTGTTCATGTCGGCGCTCAGGCCGGTTTCTTGTGAGACACTAATCATCTCCCTGTCTGCTTTCAAACTCTGCTTCATGATTGACTCTTGGTTTTCAATTAAGGCCGTTAAGATCGGGTGATCTTGGGCAAGAACAGAGCCTGGGTACTGCAAGTTTGCTGAAGCAGTTCCAGGCTGAGTGGAATAGAAAGAATTTGGAAGAGGAATTCGATTGAAAACATTTGATGGGTTGGAAGAAATTGACAGGAGATGATTGAAGTTGTCAATTGCGGATTGTTGGTTTCTATCCACGTCATCGGGATTGGAGAAGCAGGGCACGTAGGCCGACTCGGCCACGGGCTTGGTCTTGTTTACACTGTAAGGAGAAGAATCCATCAATGGGGGTAAGCCAGAAGGACTCATTTCATTACCAAAAGAGCCTATTCTCACGAGCCCTGATATATGAATTTTCTTTCCTCCAGAACTCTTTTCGAACACCCTGCAAATTACCCACTCATTCTACAAAACAATAACAAAACTTTCATTAGCATAAACATAGGAAAAGATAGTACAAAACAGGGAAAAGCAGGTCAAGAGCAAAAGGTTGCTACCTTTGCAGTTTTGGGCAGATTGTGAACAGAGAGTTTACCCTCCAATCTGTATTCATGCATGACCCAGTTGGATTTCTCTCCTTTAGGAGCTCTACCCTTGTAAAACACGAGGGTTTTCTTCATCCCAACTAAAAATTTTCCTCTGTAGATCTCCTTATCTTTTCCTGTGGCCTTCCAGTAACCTGCTTCAGTTGCTCTGTTTGTTCTGAGACCAGTTGGATACTTTTTGTCCCTGACACAGAAAAAGTACCACTCTTTCTCTCCCATTTTCGCTTTCCCTGCATCCAAACAACAATTAGAACATGCCCATCTCTGAAGAAACAAAAGAGACTCTATCTTTAAAGAACTTACATGGGAGTTCCCAAGGTTCAGACTTGTTCAAGTCTACATCTCCAATAGCTCTAGCAGAGAAGTTAATGTCAAGAACTTTCTTGTACAAGTAATGAGAAATAAGCTCCTCATCAGTAGGATGAAACCTGAATCCAGGAGGCAAATCCATTTGATCATCCTCCTTCATGAGTCCAGACATGTTTTCCATGTCCTTATAGGAAAACTAAAACCCTGTTTCCTCTCCTCCTAATTCAACGTGAAAACCTTGGTTTTGCACACTGCTTCCTAATAAAGAAGCTGCAGAAGCATACCAGAAGTCAGGCCCAGTTCCTACAACCAAGAACCTTACAACCACTATAACAAAATGGACGCTGACCAAACACTCTATTTCCTTCTATGTTCAAGGAACCTTGTAGAGAAAACAAAGGGCAGAGAGAATAGGAGTGGAAAGCGAAGAAAAGGTAAATATAAAGCCAACGAAAGTTAGGAAGAAAGTGAGAGATTGAAAGAGAAAAACGATAGGGAAGCCATAAACTGAAAAAGGTTTGTATAAACCTGAAAGATGGAGAGATGTTTAAGAGAAAATCAGTGAGAAAGAAGAGAAGCCCCTAATATACTGGTGATTTTGGACATGAAGAAGCGTGGAATGTACGGCAACTACTGTTATGGGATTGTCGTTTGCTCTAACATTAATGCTGCGATAAAAATAAAAAGCTTGTCTTTGCTACAATTTGACCAAAGACAACCCACCTCAGTCCCAGGCATGAAAATTTTAATGAGAAACTTAAGTACCCATTTCGGGTATTTGAAAGTCTAACAAACCTTAAATTTTCAGAATAATATTGGATGTGAGGACTTGGGTTTAGAGAAGTGAAGCAATGAGAATTTGTTGTGCAACTAAATTGGTTGTCTCTCTCTGTTCATAAACACCCAAATTGCAAAATAGCAAGTTGAAAAGAAAGTGAGGTAGCTAAGAATACATAATCTGTTTTGATGCCCCAGAAAAGGGGCTTTTCTCAGAACAAATTCTCTTTTTTTCTATGCAACGGGAAGCTGCTGTGTGAATGCATTCAAGATCACAGAAAGACACGTTTCAGCTCTCCAACTTTAGCAGGGCGGTTAGACATTAGTCAAAATGACCCGTGTAATGTAATCCTCTGTAAAATTCACTCCTCCAACTTTTATCATTTCCGTAAACTCCCAAGCCGCCAGAGTTAACTTTAGAAGCTCAAACGAGATTCCATTTTTGTATTCGTATAACAGTTTAGAAGCAGAGATATGGGTCTGACTGTTAAATATAAACTTGCAGGATAAACGATGCCGACCTCTTATGGTTTTAGTTTATTTCAAAAAAAATATTTTTATTGTAAATTTTTAGAAGATCGAATGTTAATTATTAGTCAAATTATTTTAATATTAAGTTATTTAATGTAAGTTCTCTTATAATTAACTGCTATACATATAATTCTGACCATGCAAACATTTTTAAGCACATAGCAGATCATCATGTAATCGTTTCTATATATATATATATACACTTATCTGCATAACAGTAAATTACATAATTTTATAGTATTAAAATTTTTAAGAAAGCACATTTAATTAAGTATTAATCTAGTTATCATATAATTGATTATTGTACATTTAATAATGTATATAGAAGTCTAAAAGGACGCATTCTTACCTCTAATGAGTAGGGTAGCTATTTCCGAATATGTAACGATGTATAGGTACATAAAAGTTAACTAAAATTCTAAAAGCAACTTAACAATTTTTTATTTTTAATGTTGTAAAATCCTTTTATTATAATTTAAAACAAAAAATTGATGTTTAGAATTGGTGAGTGTATATATATATATATATCTTCAAATTCAAAAATAATTGGGACATGTAGGCAAAATCCTAGGGGTCTATTTCTGGAGATTGTGGTGTATTTCTTTTTCATCATGTTGATTGAAACATTTTCCAATATTAAAATGTGATGAGAATTGATCTTTGCATGTAAGTTAACAAAAGCATGTATTGGTTACAAAAAGAGAACAATTATGAGCAATGATTTTTGGCATTACCTGCAAAAGGCTATAACCAAACAAGATAATTGATTCGTCTGCTTCCTTACTTTTAACCAAATGCACCATTGACTTAATAAAATAAAATATTGGAATCTAAGTTAGAAAGGGTGATGTATCAAATTGAAATGTGATTAACTTGCCAGGTGGAGAGAATGTTCATAAACGTGAGACAAATCTGACAGTTGGTCTAAATAATAAGCATTGAGAGGTTGGATCAATCTTATTTGAGGAACCATAATTGTCCAACTCCTATCTTACATTTAAATTGTTAATTTAATAAACAATTTATTTAAAATATGTGATTATATATATATATTTCTGACTTGCAAATCAAAGAATCATTATGTTTTTCAGTCCATATATATATATTTCTGACTTGCAAATCAAAGAATCATTATGTTTTCAGTCCATATATATATATATATCTGACTTGCAAATCAAAGAATCACTATGTTTTTCAGTCCATATTTGAGTTATTTTAGTAAACCTAATAAGCATCATATCTTTAGATTTGTTTAATGGGCTACACTCTTATTAGCTAATAATTGGACATACCCTGAACTTGATGTTTAATGGCTATGTTAGCATCATGATCAAGATGGAGCAAGTTAGAAAGCAAACCAATTGCACCTAACAATCATCTTTTCGGGACTGTTATTCTTACGTTAATTTCACTATTACTATTTCAGATATGTTTTTTTTGTTGTTGTTGTTGTTTCAAATAAATCCCACCATTGACTTCATCATAAATTTTTTTCAACACATAAGACTTTGACAATAAAATATTAATAAAAAGTAATCCTTTTAACTTTATGGTATAATATCAACCAACTCCCTCTCTCCTTTTCCCTAATTTTTAATAAACAGAAATCCGTTTTATGTGCCCATCAAATTTGTCTGCTAGCTAATCGTTTCTTTTTCAGGGGACAAAATGGTACTTGCATGAACTCTCTCGCCTCATTTTCGGTTACGGCTGTGTCCCAATTGGAGGAAGTACTGCCACCATGATCATTTATTGACGAAACTACCCTTCCCATTTAGGGCAAGGCGCCAAACGTAGCATAGGCCATTTGCACAATTTAGTCAACGTTCATATCTGCCATGTCAGCAACTTAAAAATAGAACAATAAAAGATAATTGGTGTCAATTATTGGGTGGGAGTGGGAGATGCTGTTTTAAAATTCACATTGACAATATTAAAATTCAAAAGACAATTTTGATAAAATTTATTAAAATGTTATGTTCTTCAAATATAATAAATTATATAATATAATTCATCTTTAATTAAAAAAGCTGACTCAGCTTGCGGTTTACTCCAATTTGATTAAACCCACGGGTTGACTACATCACCCGTCTGGTGGGCCCTGTTTCTTTAGTTCCAACATGTGGGTATAGAAAGGACATGGTCGTGGTGTGAGCTGATTGGTTGGGAAGAGGATTTAATTGGGATTTTGAGGATCGGGTCGGGTAAAAAGTTGGACTTTTAGAAAACAAATTACGTGCGAGTCATTAGATTTAGGACTTGAAAGTCTTCATCAAAACTTTAGTCGGCCAATAAGGATTTGACTATTTCAATGGTAAATCTAATCAAAATTCATCAGCCGTGCCTCCTAGCCTAGGTCATTCATTATATTCCATGGCTGGCGGTGAGCCACATCTTGCTCATTTTTCCAACGCTTGTTTTGACTTAGGGTGAGCAACTTTTATTCTGCCCATTTAATTAACCAATTACGTATTGCATGACCTTCGTACATACCATGCCATCGGGTCCTTTCCTCGCGTTCTAAACACCTTTATTTCATATTTCTAACACAAAGTTAACGAATGCTAGCTACAACGTTTAAGTTTTAACCACATCAAAAATAATTACTTTTCTATATTTTAAATATATTATCAATCATTTTGTTCAATATTTTAATTTATTCTTTCAATTCTCTCTAACTGTTAAACCTTTTAATTTATTTTTTAAACTTTGTTATTCACTCGGTGGTTATGATTTTTATTAGTTGAAACATAGACATCAATTCTAATTATATGTTCAATTTATATTTCCATTGAAAATACTAACATAGCTATTAGTCTCAACAGACAAGAAAAAAAAAGTCACCATATTTATTTGTATTATTCTAGATCCCGTCAAGTAACAACAACCGCACAACAAGGATACTAAGCAATGTCATTAACTATTAATAAAATGTAATTACGTGTAATAGGAAATAAAATTAAACAGTGACTGCTGACATCATTAGACCAAAGTAGATTGGCAACTTCCTTGTAATTTCCTAGCGTCAAATATGAAACATGATCATCAAGGATCCTGCAAGATAATCATAGCAATTCATTTGCTGTCTTTATTATATATGGCGACTTCAAATAAATTAACTGATAATTATTCGAAAGTTGGAAGTTACATCCAAATCATACCTGGGGCAAGGGATAACGGGACATCATAGCTCTAAGGTGGTTGCTTGGCGGCTATAACTTCCAATGCTCCAAACCGTTTCATACAATCTAAGATTCGTCTAGAATCGCTGCTTTCCTTCTCTTTTTGACTTCTGTTCTCTTATCCTGAAACTAGCAAGACAACCTTGGAAGATGTCATAACAAGTGTGACACTTTGTGTGCTTATATATGTTATATTTTTTTTATAAGGCCAACAGTATATTTCAAACCTCAACTTTTATACTAAAATACAAGTTAAATTATATCATTTCTAAATTGCTCAAAACAAACTCTAGACAGATAAAAATTTGATGTAGTTAATTAAATCTCACATTTGTTGGAGACAAACATGCAACTCTCTAAAAGATCAATCAAATATTAACGAAAAGAAAAGACTCTTCTTATTGCACCAGCAGAAAAATATGAAAAGAAGCTAAAATATGAAACAAATATCAAAATTTAACGTGAAAAATCCTCCAATGTAGAGGGAAAAACTATGAGACAAACTGACAAATAAATCAACTAAACTCATAAGGATTTACAAGAAAAAAGTTGATCTCTCACCCTCACAATAGGTTATTTCACAAAGTTTTATGATTGAAATCAAAGTTGATATCACAATCAACAAAACCTCAAACCAATCCTAAAAACAATTAAAAAAGGATAAGAACCTAACCCTTTTTGAAGCGAGCACGACCATAATACTTTGTAACAGATATGGAACCAAAGATAAGCTAGAAATGTTGGAGGCATCAATAATAAGATCAAGAACTAAGAAGTTCAAAGAAGTGCTTCAATCTTACATAGGCTGAATTGTATATGATATAAAATCTGAAGAGATAATGAGGGCCATTGGCATCATAACTAATCAAGTTGGGTAGAACGTATAAGAAAACTTTCATTCTTGTTTAATTAATTATTTTTTGCTAGAAGCATAACTTCATTAGCCTACTACTTGTGTCAGGTTTGTTTAAATATTTTAAGTTTAATGGGTTGTATTTAAGAAATGTTTGTTTGAGCTTTAATTATTTTGGTAAAAAGCCCATGTCTAAAGGCCTTTTATGTAGTTAAGGTTTCTTTCTTTTCAAGGGGTATAAATATATCATAATAAATATTGGTTAGGGTTAGATTGGATGAATAACAAATTTTACAAGGAAGGATTTCTTGTCTTCTTCTATTGCATCAAGAATCTAATTCTTATCAAGGTAAACACTTGTGGCAAATTTTTAATCTTATTTTCAAATCAACCTTATTATATGTGTTTCCTTTCATATAATTGATTGAGGGTTCATTAGGGTTGGAGATTTCGTCTTATTTATGTTCTATCCAAAGTGTGTTTTAAGAGATTTTGGGTTCTTTAGCCTTAGGATTCTGCATCATTTGATATCAGAGATTGGATTAAGATAAATTCTTATTTATCTTGTGTTTATGTGCTGATATCACTGTTATCTTCCATTATAGCTTGAAATTAGGGTTTATCTTATTATTGTGTTTTTAAAAAAAAAAAAGTAGCTAGAAAAGAAGAAAACATTGCTATCATAAAAAAAGAGGTAAAAAAGTAAAAAAAATGAAAAAAAAGAGATGAGTTGTTGGCATTAAAGACTTTAACGAAAACATTAGCTAGTGTTAAAAAAATCAATTTATTAAAAAATCAGTTAAAAAAATGAATTCTATCTTTAGGATTGACGTGATTACAAGATTTTCTTTTGTTGGCTTCCTATTTTGTTAAGTGTCTTTCCTATATTCTAAGTTTCTATTTTTATCTCTTATTATTATTATTTTTGTTTCCATTTACAAAAATAATCAACAAATTGATTCTTGTCAATTTAAATTATGTATTTTTCTGGGCATTATATAACCTTCCTCTTGTGTGCCCATTTTGCCTTCATTGATTTCAATATACTTGCCTATAGTTTTGTTCCCATTGTCTTTTTTAGGTGTTTTCGTTGCATTTCTAAATCTTAATTTGTTGTTTGTGCATTACCTTGATTGGAAATTAAATTCTGAAGTGCAATTAAGGACATCAAGTTTGAGTGAAAAAATGCTTGAGTGTGTAAGCTTAAAAGCAGGAAAAGCCAATTTTGAGTGAAACACGAGCAGACTGTCATCTTTTGAGTGAAACATGTAAGAGAGTGACTTTTGAGGTTATCTTTTATTGCTAACCAATTTTCCTTACAGCTTTTGTCATAAGAATGGCTGATAGAAGGGATGAAAAGGAAACATTACATGAGGAGGACGACAATGTGCCTGATTTGAAAGTGATGTATAAGGCGTTCATGAATGAGTTCAAGAAGTTATCTACTAGGATGGATGAGATGGATGAGAAAATTAATGAAACCAGTAGAATCTAAAATCATAGTAGACCAATTAGCAGTCATAGGAATCGGGAGGAAGAATTAGAAAGAATGTATGACAAGTATGAAGATCAAGTGCAATTCGTAAGGGGGAAAGAAATAGTTGAGAGAAAAGATAGCAACATTAATACCATCAAGATGAAAATTCCATCCTTTAAAGGTAGGAATGATGCTGAAGTGTACTTGGAATGGGAAAGAAAGGTAGAGATGATTTTGCTTATCACAACTATTCTGAAGATAAGAAAGTGAGATTGGAAACAGTGGAATTATCTGATTATGCATTAGTTTGGTGGGATGAATTGGTAAAGAATAGGAGGAGGAATAGAGAACAACCTATATTCACTTGGGAAGAGATGAAAAGAGTGATGAAAAAGAGGTTTGTGCCACCTTATTATTATAGAGAGTTATGCTAGCAATTATATAGACTCACACAAGGAACTAGATCAGTAGAAGATTATCACAAGGAGATATAGATACTATTGATTAAAGCTAATATAGAAGAGGAGGAAGAGGTAACAATGGCTTAATTTATGGGTGGATTGAATAGGAAAATTGTTGATGTGTTTGAGTTGCAAGATTATGTAGACATGGAGGACTTAATGAACATTGCCATGAAGGTGGATAGACAACAAAAACAAAGAAGAGAAGCTAAGTCTTTCTAAAATTCTAGCAAAAAATGGAGTCCAAAATGGAGAAAAATGAAGATAAGAGGATAGAGTACTATTCAAATTCCAAAGGAAAAGGCATTGAGTCAAACAAAGGTAAGGAGAATAATACTTCAATTCAAAAAGGTACTACTGATCTTTCCTCTAAACCTTTTAAACATAGGGAAATTAAGAACCTTCTAAACATAAGGAAATTAAGTGTTTTAAATGTCAAGAGCGTGGTCATTATACATCTGATTGTCCTAATAGGACACTATGTTTATTAAGGGTGGTGAAATTATTTCTGAGTTTGATGATGGTAATGAGTTTGATGGAAGTGATTTGAGTATGCCACCTTTAGAAGATTATTCCGATGTTGATGAGAATGTTGAGTATGCTGTGAAGGGTAAATCTTTAGTTACTAGACGTGCATTGAACTTGAATGTGAAGGAAGATAGCCATGAATAAAGGAAGGACATATTTCATATAAGATGTGTAGTAGGTTGGAAAGCTTGTAGCATGATTATAGATAGGGGTAGTTGCACTAATGTGGCTAGTACTTGTTGGAACCCCACCCTAGTGAGACACGTGTCCGACGTCCTATGTGACATCTGGACGCGCATTTCACGAGGAAGGAATTCCTCACCATAGAAGAAAACTCAAATTGAACTTATTTCACTTACTCCCGAATGAATCTTGATAAATTTACCCTAAAATTCCTCAATAAAATTGATCTGCTTAGGCTCAAAACTAAATCTGATTCCTAAGCTAAAATGAAATTTCATGTCTCCAAATTAATTAGAATAAAAAATCTCCTCAATCGGATCTCTATAAATCGAGAATCGCCCAAATTCGGAATTATATTTAATATCGCCACACAACTGACTCTCTTTGATTTAATCCGTAAATTTCAATTCTAACCTGAAAATTTTAAATTTTGCAGAAAAGAGGTAGAAATTTTTTTTAGAAATCCAATGCTTCAAAAATCGAGTAAATCGGAGGTCAAACGAAAAAGTTACAAGCGAAAGAGTGGCAGGAGGTTTAATTTAGAAAAAAAAATCAGAAAATGAGAAAAAATCAGAAAACGCGCAATGGCGTCATCCTCGCACACGGGCGCTAGCGATCGCTATCGCGAGGGCCTCGCCCTCGTGAGGTGCTCGCAGGGTGAGGCGCTTGCCCTCACGAAGGCGCCTGCGAGTCCGAAGTTCAAATTTTTTTTAAAAAAATCGAATTAAAACATCTGAAACTTTAAAAATTCATAGTTCTTCACACCGAAATCCAAAGTTTGCAAATTGGGTATCAATAAAAAAGTAAAAAGAAGTTCGACAACTTCCCTGAAGGATACAAAAATTAATTTAACCTCTAAGGGAGTCAAAAGTTACTTCAAAGTTACTGCTCAAAT
>JANVCQ010000007.1:22080632-22093356 GCA_025531925.1 Erythroxylum plowmanianum | reverse complement strand
AGATTTAACCTTCCCTTTCCTTTTTCTTCTTAAAGAACTCTTACAATCACTTTTCTAAACCAAGATTTGACAAAGCCTTAACTCTTCTTCTTCTTCTTCTTCTCTCCACTTAGCCGAAACCTCCTTCTTTCCTTTCTCCTTGTAAGTGTCGTAAGTCTCCTTCTAAAGCCTTAGCAAATTTGTTTCTTAATTTAAAAGTCTAAGCCCCCAAAATTACGTAGTTTCATTTACTCTCCCCATTTTCAAGCCAAATTCGTCCTCTTCATTGCTCCAAACGACTACACTTCACTTGCTTCTTTTCTTTTTGTTTTAATGCCTCCACAAAGACTAAACTACCCCTCCTTCTTAGCCTTTAACTTTAAAAACATAAATGAACTTCCTAAATTACCCCCAATTCATTTTATTCTTTTAATTTCTAACAACATATAAACTCTAATTTAATTTAATCCCTCCATTCAATTTTCATTAACCTAAGCAAATAAAACCCTCTAATTATTCTAAACTAAAAGAAAATTAGCAAACTACACGTCAAAATAATTTAAACAAGCTTATTTTCTATGAACAAGGAATGGGGGCCCAACAGTACTACTTTAGTAGAGAAGTTGAGATTGAAGAATGATAAACACGCTAATCCATGTAGACTATAATAGTTTAATGAAAGTGGGGAAGTCAAACTTACTAAGCAAGTAGTTGTTGCATTCTCTATTGGTAGATATGCGAATGAAGTTGTGTGTGATGTCGTGCCTATGCAAGTTGGTCATATATTTTTGGATAGGCCATGAAAATTTGATAGGCGTGTTATGTGTGATGGGTATATGAATAGATATTCTTTTATGTATAATGGGTGGAAAGTTTCCCTTACTCCTTTATCACCCAAAGAAGCATACCTTGAACAATTGAAAATTCAACAATCATTAAGCAGGGACTCAGGTAGTGAGGTGTGAGAGAAAAGAATAAAATTAAAGGCCCAATGGTGAATGTCTGCACAAGTGAGGAAAAGAAAGTAAGATGTGCAACAAAGAAGAAGTTAGCGAGTTAAAAGAAAGAAAAGAGCGTGACAAGTGAGCAAAGAGAAATTAAGAAGAGTGAAAAAGTTAAGACACAACAATTTTTATATGAAAAAGAGAGAGAGAGTTAATTAATGCATACGTAGGTCAGGGAACTTTAATTTTGATTTGGTTTAAGGAAACTTTGTTTACTAACATTGACCTTGACCCAAATTTGCCTAGTGTGCTTATGACTTTGTTGTAGGGTGATTGGGTTTAGGTGCATATGCGAAAAGAAAGGTTTCCACAGTAAAGGAAGTTAAAACTTGATGCAAGGGGTGATGAATAATTCCAAGTGTTGGAACGCATCAATGACAATGCATACAAGATAGACTTGCTAGGTGTGTATAATGTTAGTGCTAATTTTAATGTTTCTGACTTATCTCCTTTTAACTTTGATTCATATTCGAGGATGAATGTTTTTAAAGAGGGGGGGATGATGCGACCACAACTATGGTACTTTATAAGAGATATGGAACCAAAGATAAGTTAGTAATGTCAAAGGGACCAATAACAAGATCAAAAACAAAGAAGTTCAAAGAAGCGCTTCGATCCTACATGAGCCGAATTGTAGATGGCATAGAATCTTAAGAGACAATGAAGGCCAATGGCATCATAACTAATCAAGTTGGGAAAATGTACAAGAAGACTTTCATTCGTGTTTAATTAATTATTTTTTGTTAAAAGCATAACTTTCGATAGCCCACTACTTGTGTCATGTGCTTGTTTAAATCTTTTAGGTTTAATGGGTTGTATTTTAGAAATATTAGTTTGTAATTTAATTATTTTGGTGAAAGGCCCATGATTAAAGGTCTTTTACGTAGTTAGGGTTTCTTTCTTTTAAGGGGGTATAAATACATCATAATGAACATTATTTAGGGTTAGATTGGATGAATATCAAATTCTATAAAGGCGCATTTCTTGTCTTCTTCTATTGCATCAAGAATATAATTCTTATCAAGGTAAACACTTATAGTGAATTTCTGTTCTTGTTTTTAAATCAACCTTATTATATGCGTTTCCTTTCATATAATTGATTGGGAGTTTATTACGGTTGGGAATTTTGTCTTATTCATGTTCTATCCAAAGTGTGTGCTTTAAGGGATTTTAGGTTCTTTAGCCTTGAGGTTCCTCATCATTCTTTTCTCTCTCTTTGTTTTTCCTCACTTTTGGACGTGATGGCCACACTCTCTATCTCTTATGTGAAACAAGGCTCAAATAAGCTATTTATAGGCACCTCTAGCTTAATAGCTAAGTTAGAATCCTAACTGAACTTAGCTAGTTATAGATCACATCTTATCCTAATCAGATTACATCACATTATCCAATAAAATGACATACCCATATAAATAGGACTATATCTGATAGGATTTATCTACATCACAACTAAAAAGATAAGAGATTACATCTATTTAGGAGTAATACAACCATATTCATGAAGAACACTACCATCTTCAGATGATCCTCCCACTAGTCTTTATCTTTTAGGGCTAATGCCTATTTACTATGATCTTATCCGCCACATCATCCAAGATCTCAAAATAGGATTGGATATACAACAATCTCCCCCTCTAAGCCAAATATGGGGAAGATATGTTATTCTCCATCATCTACATAAGATAAATACTAAAAAACTTAATGTAAATCTCATGTTTATTTTTGGGAACTACTTTATACAGCATATCAGCACCATCTGTATGAATCTTCTTCAACATTAATTGTTGCTCTTCTATAATAAATCTCAATCAATAATATTTGAATCTTCACAAAATAAAACCTCTTGCACATCCTCAAGCTCCCCTTCAGTAGTAAGTAACAAGTACTTAGAACTTGGATAGATGGCCTTTTCTCCCTTTTCAACCTTTGAAACTATGTTTCATCAGCTATTGTATCCCATTGCCCCCTGCTCATTATTCTTAATGAATTCATTTTCAATATTTTCTGGATATGATTCATATAGCTCATCAATATATATTATATTTGATCATCACCAATGTGTGCTTGGTTACACACTTCGTGTTCTTTACCTGTAGACTGCTCAATAGTCAAAGGAATTGGCAAAAAAAAATAACTATGCCATCTGATGAGCTGTAGTGTGATGATTTATCTCCACTCAGAAGATCAACACCTCTCTCGTGCTCCTGGATTACCACATCCCTTCTCTTGACCACCTTTTTCTTCTCTAGGTCATAAATTCTGAAACTAAACTGATCACTACCATATCCAACAAAGATGCAATGTATTGATTTTGATTCAAGCTTCTTTCTTTGATCCTTGGGTACATGTCTATCATCCTCTCAGTAACCCCATTATGCTGTGGAGTCTCTAGTTTGGTTTTCTCATGTCTGATGCCATGCGATGTACATTATTCTTTAAATGCCTTAGAAGTAGACTCCCTTCTATTGTTTATTTATCGGCACTTCAACTTCCTCTCAAGCTCCCTTTCTGCCATTACATAAAACTTTTTGAAAGTTTCAAACACTTGACTCTTAGAATTCAACATGCACGCATAATTCTTCCTTGAAGCATCATCAATAAATGTAACTCTAATAGGACCACAGACATCTGAATGCACTAACTCTAATAACTCGAACTTTCTTGTAGATCTTCTCTTGAATGAGACTCTATGCTGCTTTCTAACCAAACAATGATCATAAGGATTAAGTGATTATGAGTTTTTAACTGGGATAAGGAATTTTCCAACTAGCAACTTTAATCCCTTCTCACTCATGTGTCCCAATCGTCGATGCCACATATTTTGTAAAGTTTCCTCTTCGTTCATGTATACTTCTCTACCACCACACACTTTAACTTTGTCTTGTATAATGAGCAATATAACTGTCCTAGGGCAATCGTTATTGCACCTTTTGATAGTTTTCACTTCCTATCCCCAAAAATGTGCTTAAATCCTTCTTCATATAACACATTCGTTAATAACAAATTCATCCTTAGATCAGGCGTGAGTCGTATATTTCTCTAGTTTAGTAAGCATTCAATGTTTGTTTGAACTTAGATATTAACTATACTAATTATCTTGGCAAAACTTTGGTTTACCATCTTGACACTCCCAAAATCTCCGCTCTTGTAGCTTGAGAAGTACTATTTTTTTGGAACACAATGGTAAGGTGCTCCCTTATTGATCAGCCATTCTGAACCAACATTACTGACAGGTAAGCATTCATTAACTGTACAAACTAGTGACGTCATCATCCTAGCGTATCGTAATAGTGACATTTCTTCACGTCTTTGTCACCTTTGGACTTTAAAGTATTTTTGGACTTGCCATGACCATTAAGACCCCTATGTTCCTTCCCCTACCTTCTGTTATGAAAGCTTGCACATTGTCAACTCCAATATCCTTTCTTTTAATTTATTCATTAAACATACTCTCTTTGATTACATCTAAAGAGAGCACACCTTTAGGAGTTGAATTGCTAATCGTCACCACTAGCGTTTCCCAACTATCTAGTAACAAAATCAACAAGAACAAAGCTTGAAACTCATCATCTAGAATGATCTTCATTGTAGTCAGCTTGTTAATTATGTATTGGAAATCACTTAGATGCTCTGACACTAATTTCCCAACCTTCAACTTCAAATTCACAAGCCTTTTAATCAGAGAGGCCTTATTATGAGCAGTCTTCCTTTCATACAAACCTTTTAACTTCTTCCATAGCTCAAAAGGATTTGTTTTTTTAGACACATAATTGAATATGTTCATATTAAGATTTTTTCCTTCGCTTTTCTCATTCTTTGTCTGACATCTTTTCAAGTTTTGAAGGAACATCATCCTTCACACCTCTGTCCACATCAATAGATCAAAGAGATCCGTACAATACAGAAGGTCCTCCATTATGGGCCTCCAAATTGAGTAATTTGATGACGTTAACTTAACCATATAGTTGTTTTAACCTTCCATTAAGATGGCTCTGATACCTTTTGTAAGGAGATAAATACACAACTCTCTAAAAGATCAACCAAATATTAATGACAAGAAAGAACTCTCTTTATTGCGGTAGGAAAAAAAATATGAGAAGAAACTAAAATCTGAAATAAACATCAAGATTTAAAGTGGATAACCCTCTAGTGCAGCGAAAAAAATCATGAGACAAATTGACAAATAAATCTATTAAACTCAATAAGGATTTACAAGAAAAAAGTTGATTTCTCACCCCTACAACAAGTTATCTCACAAGTTTCAAAATTTAAAACAAAGTTTATATCACAAGAAACAAACCCTCAAACCAATCCTAAAAAGAATCAAATAATGATCAGAATCTAACCCTCTTTGCTCGCTCTCTGTTTTTCCTCACTTTTGTATGTTGTGGCCACACTCTCTATCTCTTATATGAAGCAAGGCTCAAATGAGCTATTTATAAGCTTCTCTGGCTTGATACCTAAGTCAGAATCCTAGTCGAACTCTACTAGCTAGATCACATCTTATCCTAATCAGATTATATCACATTATTCAATAAGATGACATACCCATCTGAATAGGACTCTATCTGATAGGATTTATCTACATCATAACTAACAAGATAAGATAGTACATTTATCTAGAAATGATACATCCATATCCATAAAGAACTATATTATCTGTAGATGATCCTCCTATATAGTTTTTATCTTTTAGAGTTATGTCTATCTACTGTGATCTTATCCGCTACATTATTTAAGATCTCCAAATAAGGCTGGACATATAACAACGTCAATGTCGACGTGACATTGTTTATTAATTTTTTAGTTATATAGGGGATTCATTGTCACTTGACATTATAGGACCCATTACTTAAGATTAAAAATATAATTATTTAGTAGAAGTTGATCCCTCTATTACTTCTTATGCTAACTTCTATTTCATGCTAAATCTAATTGTCTTTATACCCTTAATTCATTTTTGCCTTGATCCAACCTAAATTTTAAAAATTATTAAGTGGACTTTGTACAACCTATAAGAACCTTTGCCCGCTTCTCTTTAACCTATAGCCATTTCTCTCAACAAAACTCTTATGATAAGCCCTGAGCTTTCAAAACACAAAAAGACAACACTTTTGCTTAGATGTGAATCTAACTAAGCAAAGTATTGAGAGATAAAATCATTGCTTTTACCACCACCTCTTTGGTCATTAACTACTACCAATGGTCTAATACAGTAGTAGATTGGTGATGTGTGATCATTGAGTACACACAATCCATCTGATATTGCCTTGATCGCTCTATTCTTTGAAAACTTAAAAGTGTTGATTATAATTTCTGATGATTTTAGAAACTAGTTAGAGCTTTATAAGGAGTATTGATAAGCTTTATCTTCATGATCCAAAATTGATTTTGGCACGATAGAAAATAATTTGAGGTCTACTAGGGACATAAAGGAAAGTGTTGAGATCTCTAAAACTTGCTAAGGTATTTTGGGGGAAGTATAGGTAGCTACATAAAGAAACAAAGAGTACCAACTCTAAAAGTAAAAGAATGTCATACAAAAATGCTCAGTTCATTCTCCATAGAAAGAGTAATCATACAAAAGAAGTCCATAACAATTACGTCAATAATGTAGCTTTGAGACAAGGAAAATAAAGCTTGGTGTACATTGGGGATGCTCAGGAGAATAACCTTAAAGGTAAGGGTTTCGTGATTTGTTGCAGTGGTGGAAGTGAGTGTGATGGTGGGCAAGTGGTGGAATTTCATGGAAGGGTAGGTGGCAGACATGGTGGCAATGTAAAGGGTTGTGGCACCAATATTGTATGGAAGGGTTAAGACCAATATGTGATTAATGAGAGAGGGTTAGTGAGTAAGTAAGAGTTTGCCATGTTCCACTAGAGATATCAAGTGACCGGTAGATGGTATCAGACAATGGACTCATTCATGACAGTCATGAAAGTGTCTAAAACTTTCTCTATGCTTGAAATATGAGGAAAATGATTAAATAAATACTTAGGTTTAAATTTGTAGGACCTCTTGGAGTTTGGCAAACTATCACATTAGTTCCTTATTTTTAAAACTATCAAATACCACCTTTATGTTTTATTTGATAAATCATCCATTCCCTATATCATCAAGTTACCATTAAAAATTCTACTTACACATGCAAAAATGACATTTTTTTTTAAGTTTTGGGAGTTTATGTGGCACATTTGACCTATACGATGTTGTTGTTACATGGAAAGAATATGTCACCTAAGCTTTCAAAACTTCAAACGATATCATTTTTACATGCATAAATAGGATTCTTAACAACAACTTGATGGTAGGTGCAACAAAAGATATATTAACTAAAACAAGGGGAAGTATTTGATAGTTTTAAAAAATAAATGATAGTTTGTTAAACACTAAGGGAGTCCTAAGAAAATAATCCTAAATACTTTGAAAGCCAGCTCATTAAAAGCCATATTTATGTTGCAATTGATATCTAAGTAATGCCACTTATTTTTCTTCTCATATAAACATTGATATCTACTAAAGAATGGTCAAAAGTGCATTTTAAATCTAAAAGAAAACACTCTCAAGGTATTCAGCTTCCAATGCCTTAGATCTTAATGTAATGGCTAATGAGGAAGATGAAAACGAAGTCAAATTACCAAAGGAGCTTAGCCTCATTTCGAGTGATTTGATGTGTGAAACCCAATGTTATGAATACTATACTAGTACTAGAACTGAATTTAATTTTGGTATAATACTATACCAATATCGGTCAATAATGGATACCATTTTAAATAAATTTTAAAAATTATAAAATAGTCCTTAATTTTTTTAAAAATTACAATATAGTCTTTTAATATATCATGCTATATAACTTATAATTTTAATCAACCTTGTCTTCAAAAATCATAATAATACAAATTTAAAATAAAATAATCTATTTATTTCTATTAATATTACTTTTCACATATTTCATGTATAAACAATAACTAAAATTAATATAAAAAAGATCTTTAATCATTATACAAATAAAAAACTAAAGATAAAATACAATACTTAAAATGTTACAATTTTATCATATAATAAAGAATAATTACATCAAAACATCAAATATAAAGAATGATAAAATTCTATGACTCGATATCTATTACAGTAAAGTTTTTTGTTGAACACATCCAACAAAAAGTAAACTTGAAACAACAATATTTATAGTCAAATTTTAATATTTATATTGCATATATATAATCTAACATATGCATCAAATACAAGTGAAATTAAAAGAATAGAAGAAATGAAAAACCTTAAAGCTTCATTTAATAGAATATCGCTCAAATTGCATAAACCTCAATTCTCATTTGGTACAAATCCTTATCAATGACAAGAGCCTCATCATCATTACCATTCAAATTCATTCCACTAAATGACATGTCAATAGTTTCTCATCTAGGATGATCTTCTAAGTCACTCTCATCTATCAAACCAAGTCACTCTCATCCATCAAACTTAGTTTCTCAGAAACCCAATATGCTAAAAGATTAATATAGTTAAGGCAAATTGAATATATAAAACCACTTGTTCTATTAAAAGTTCTAGTAAACAAATAAAATTAAATTATTAAGAAATTACAAAAATATATTCAACTTAATAATGATGATAACATACCTTTCTCGAAGTTTTAAATTGTATTGAACAAAAACTAAATCGTTCAATCTTTTATGTTCCAATCTATTCCTTTTCTTATAATTGATGAATTTAAATGTGCTTTAACTTATTTCACACCCTGTTGCACTTACACATTAAATCAGAATTCGAATGACAAAACTTTTCAATTTTGGAACATCACTTCCAAATAGGTCCTACTAAGCAATTGTAAGACAATAAAAGTAAGATGACTAATTTCCAACAAGTAACAAACGTAAAAATATATAATTTGATTAAGTTAGTCTTTTTGATGAATAGCAATGAGTATCCTAAAATTACTGGAAATATCCTTATAAATTGTGAGCTTATGAGATCTTTCATCATCTCATGGGCAACAATTATTGTAAAAACAAAAAACATTCCCTTATTAACTTCATCTTTTTTTGTAAAACTTGGCCTAACTAGATAATAAGGTTAAAGAAAAGCTCTAACTGGAAACAACAGAGAGTAAAATTGCCTTTCCTATATCTCAGTAATTACTATGTGATGATGACTATATGATAAGGTGTGTATATTAGCCTTGATTGCTTCCTTTACCCTCTTTATAACATCATAAAATAACTTATTATTACCTTCTTATCATTACCAGTTAGATGAATGATCACGATTTTTTGATATATGTAGTTTTAATATTTTAACCTCGATATTTCGCAAGAGTATGGGTTGTTCGCGTAGTATCTAAGGTGTCAATCCCACGAGTAAGGTTAATCTAAGCCTAAACTCTAAGGTCGAAACAAATTGCAAAAATTCAACTATAACTAAGCTAAAATAATAATACAATACAATTAATCAACCAATTTGACTCAAGAATAAATCACGAAATATTAACAAATCAGCATATTACAACGCATACATTAAGAATCAACCTAAGGAACTGCCAATTGAGAGAAAGGGGAAATTTTTACCTATATTCAACACTAACTAATTGATTATGAAATGACAGATTATTCATCCTGAACTATCCTAGGGCTTATTCTCTCTCGAGTTATAACCAAAAACCCTAAATTATAAACCCTAATAAGAATATGAAAAATTGTAGTGTCTCAATTCACAATTTATCTAAACCCTAATTAGATCTGAAATTTTCCATTAGACTACTAGAACCTATATGAGATCTCTCCTAGAGAGAGTTCATCGAGAGATTTGTCGTTCTTATTAAATTACTTAACTCCAGCTATCCCAATTTAATTATTTTTCATTAGTTCACCCTCTCAGTCTATTACTGATTTATGAAAATGCAGAAATCAATCACAATGAATCCAATTCACATAAAAATTAGATTTTTTGTTGAATCAAAGATAAAAATAACCTGAAGGTAAGTTTAGACAATCCTCAACATTCATAAATCCTAGCTCAACAACTATTCCAATTCTATACATAGATAAAAATAGAAATAGACTGGAAAATAGATCGGAATGGATGATGAAGGCAGCAACGACGGGAAACATCCTGCTTCAGGAAGTACTTCTTGTAAGCTTCTTCTCCAAGTCTCTCTTCCTTCGTCTCTTTCATAATCTCTTGATGAACTCTCTCTAGGGTTTCGTGATAGTGGCTGATGTAAAAAACTTCTCCTCTCTTTTGTCTCGTTATTTATATAGTTAATGAGTTCTGGGTAGCCCTAGGTTTTTTTAGGGGTTGAAAGGTCTGAAAAATCCTCTAAACTTGACTTTTCTGTGGGTCTAGGCATCTGCCCGACGCAGGCCACGATTGTGGGCCAAGTCTTAAGCTTCTATCATGACCATGGCAGATAGGTCACAATCGTGGGCTGTTGTTTTGGTCCAAATCTCTTCAAAACTTCTCCTTTCTTCGCTATTGACCCTGAAGCACCAACAAATACATCAAGGTACCTCAGAGACATAATAATTAAACTTAAATGCTTATACTAACCCATAAAAACATTTAAACACAAATAATTCACAAACTAACACAATTCTACTGAAAATACATACTAAAAAATTAAATAAACAGATAAACGCATATCAAACTATACCCTAAAACACGATGTATTTTACACTTATCAACATCCCCATACTTAAACGTTTGCTTGTCCTCAAGCAAACAAAATAATAAACATATACTAATGCACACATCACACAATGCAGTAATGAGACAATGACTTCAATTTCAAAAAATAAATTTAATTTAAAACACAATCATTCAAGTCATTTCAAATCATTAACATGAAAAATCCATGTCTTGCAGCTCTGAACTAAATATAAATATTAATCCAGACTCAAGTGTTAAATTGTTTACCTTTCTCAATTGTACTCACTCATTAATAATTCTTTGGTTGTTCAACTTTGTAACTAATCCTATGTACGTTTTTGTGAAAAGTCAAACTATTACAAGTTCAGTAGGTTTTATTCAAAAGCACATTTTTTATTGATTTTTTTAAGAATATGGACTTAGTCTTTTTATGCAGAGGCAAACATTGGTAATGAATTTTGATCCGGTTACTTAACTAAATCATGTTTTATATTAAACTGCTTGGTTGGAATGTCATTCTAGCCTTTTTATGCGAAGGCACACATTTGTGATGTGTGTCGATCTAGTTACTCAACGATATCACATTCTTAATTGGCTACTAGCTCTATTCATAACCCGAAGGCCAGTGGAATAGTTACTTATTTTAAAAATAACAACCTTTTTCTATTGCCTACCTTGCTGCTTTAATTACTCATTTTCATGAAAAAATACTAGCAAAGCTACGTAGGTTAAAAGGCCTCAAATTATAAATGAATGCGACAATTTAGAGGGCTACACTTAAACACTAAAACCTAATTAAGCTGCATATTTAATCAAAAAACCCCAGTTCACTGATTCTTCCAGTTAATAATTCTCTACAACCAAATAGAGCATGTTCAAAATTAAACCAATTTCAATTGATCTAAGCCATTGACATATTCACACGATTCAAACTATAATATGAAAAATTAATATTCAAATAAACACATAACCCTCCCCACACTTGAACAACACATTGTCCTCAATGTGAGGAGGTGATAACAAATACACATAAAGAAATAAAAATAAAAATAAAGACTAAATTTAAAAAAGAAGAAAGGGTTTAGAACAAGGTTTATGGTGATGGAGGTGGTGATGGGGTTAGAGGTGACAGTTGAACGAGTGAGGGAATTAGTTATCCCAGCTCAACACAAATTACTAAAGTTTTATTGAAAACTCAAAAGAACTCTACTTAAACCTACGATTTCAAACAAACTACTAAACATACTCATTTATGGTCTTCAACTTGACCTTGCATTCATAAAGGCGTCTTAATTATTTGAAGAGAAAGAAATCACTTCCTTGTCTTAGGGAATTGCTCTTTTGAGATATAGCTTGTAACGATGCCCGTTGACCTTAAAAGTCTCCTTTTTAACATTTTCCAGTTTGACACTCCATGATCGAAAAATTGAATAATCGTAAATGGTCCACTCCATCTAGATTTTAACTTCCCTGGATATAGCCTCAACCTCAGCCTTGAATTATATAGCAGAACCTCATCTCCTACTTTAAATTCCTTTTATTTAAGACAAGCATCGTGCCATTTCTTTACCTTTTCCTTGTAGAATTTGGCATTTTTGTATGCAATATATCGAAACTCTTTAAGTTTGTCTAGTTGCAAAAGTCTCTTTTCACCTGTTTGTTTCCAATCAAAATTTAATGCTTTAATCGCCCAGTATGTTTGATGTTTTAATTTAACCGAAAAGTGACAAGCTTTTCTATACACGAGCCTATAAGGAGTTGTTCCGATAGGTGTTTTAAAAGCTATCCTGTAGGCCTATAATGCATCTTCTAGTTTTATTGCCCAATCCTTCCTAGAGTTGTTCACTGTCTTTTCCAAAATTTGTTTCAACTCCCGATTGACAACTTCCACTTGGCCACTAGTTTTTAGATGGTAGGGTGCAGCAACTCGGTGGTGCAATCTATATCTTTGTAAAAGAGTTTCAAAAGATCTATTTCAGAAATGTGTGCCTGCTGGATCCCGTATCCGGAACCCAACCTCTTGCGAAAACCATCATAATTAACTTGAGTGTGCACGTCATCTTAAAGGGTTATTG
>JANVCQ010000007.1:22045399-22056524 GCA_025531925.1 Erythroxylum plowmanianum | reverse complement strand
TGCCCCCCCCCCCCCCCAAGATGGTGTATCGGCTTGAGATACCTATCTTGGATCGTTGTTGTTCAAAGACCTTGCTGGAAAGAGGTTTAGTCATCAGATCAGCAAGTTAATCTTGAGTGCTTACATGGCTCACCCGCAAAAGACCACATTGGACAAGATTGCGTACAAAATGATAGTCTATCTCAATGTGTTTCATTCTTGAATGAAAAATATAATTTGCACACAAATTTGTAGCTCCAAGGTTGTCACAGTAAATGACCGGTGGTTGAGATAAACTGATTGAAAGTTTAGTAAGCAGATTTTGAATCCAACACAAATTAGAAGCAGTTGCAGCAATAGCTCTATATTCGGCCTCTGTGGAGGAGTGAGCTATGGAACGTTGTTTGTTGGAGCTCCATGATATAGGACTAGAACCCAGAAAAATTATAAATTTTGTAGTGGAGGATCTGTCATCTCGGTTACCAGCCCAATCCGAGTCCGAAAAAGCATGAAGAGTGAGGTGAGAGTTTTTATGTAGAAAGATACCATAATCTGAGGTACTAGCCAAGTATCGCATCACTCGTTTAGCTAATTTCCAGTGAACATCAGTAGGACAACTTGTAAACTGGGATAGTTTATTCATAGTAAAAGCAATTTCTGGTCTGGTGAGCGATAAATATTGTAGACTGCCAACAGCTTATTGATACTCCCTTGGATCTTCTAAACAATGGCCATCGGTGAGCTTAAGAGAGGACCCACTTGCCATTGGTGTGTGCATAGCTTTTGCCTCTGTCATGTTTGTATGCTCAAGTATATCATAAATGTACTTTTGCTGACTTAGGAACAACCCAGAAGTAGTTCTGATAGCTTCAACCCCTAGGAAAAATTGCAAGTCACCAAGATCCTTTAGAGAAAAACGACGGCCAAGGAGAACAATGAAATCCTCCACAAATTGTGATTTATTGCCAGTGACTATTAGATCATCAACATAGACAACAAGGTATAGAACAACACCAGATTTTGCAAATATAAAAAGGTAATGATCTGACTGTGAATTATAAAAACCAAGAGAAAGAAGATAGCATTTTAGTTCATTGTAATAGGCACGCGGAGCTTGTTTCAAACCACAAATGGCCTTGTGAAGATGACAAACATGAGTAGGAGACTGATTATAAATGAAGCCAGGTGGCTGAGACATGTACACTTCTTCTTTCAAAGTGTCGTTAAGAAAGACATTGTTTATGTTAAGTTCCTCAAAGTCCAATTCTTAGATATAGCAAGAGCAAACACAATACGAATAGTTGTATGTTTAGCAACAGGAGAAAAAAAATTCTCATCATAATCAACACCAGGCTATTGCAAGAACCCTTTGGCAACTAATCGGGCTTTATATCGGCCAACACTTCCATCAGGATTGTATTTTATTCAAAACACCCATTTTTCAATCGATCGGTTTAGCATGAGCAACTGGTGAAACTAAACTCCAAGTTCTTTGTTTTTGAAGAGCATTAAATTCATCTTGCATGGCAGCGACCCATTTGGGATCTGTTAAGGCTTGATAAACAGTACGAGGCTCCGCGGGTTTTGGATTGTTGGATAAAGGGGTTGTTTTGGTGGTGGATAGGCTTAGCTTTTGGATGGGTTTTTTGATATTGTTATTTAAACGGGTGAGCATGGGATAGGTAGGTTGGATGGTTTTGGAACCAGTGGGAATTTGAGGGGAAGAGGGATTTATAGAAGAAGAAGAAGAAGAAACTAAAGATGATGAAATAGAAGTAACAGAGTGTGTGGGCATACCTGAATGTAATGAGGATGATGTTTTTGTGGTCTCTGTTGTTGCAGGACTGTTCTTGATGGAGCCTCTAGATGACGGAGATGATGGCGTGGAATCTTGGGTAGTGGCCATTGTGAGCTCAGTGGATGTAGTTGGGTTTTGATGAGAAACTACATAGTGGAATGGGGACCAAGACTCTGTGGTGTTGGGAGTTGGTCGAGAGGCAAAAGGGGCAAGTGATGAATAAGGAAAGTTTTGTTCAACAAAATCAATGTGACGGGATAAGTATAATCTGGATTTAACAGGATCCCAACATTTGTATGCACTTTGATTTTGGGAGTATCCGAGAAAAACACATGGTGCAAATCGATATTGAAGTTTGTGTTGAGTGTATGGGTGAAGCCAAGGGTAACACAAATAGTCGAAGACTCGAAGTTTAGTGTAATTTGGTAATGTCCCATAAAGGCGATAGTATGGTGAATCATTGTCCAGGATTTTTGTGAGCATCCTATTAATTAAGTATGTTGTCGTTGAAAAAGCATAAGACCAGAAAATCAGAGGTAAATTAGCACTATGGAAAAGGGCCAAACCTGTCTCCACAATGTGGCGATGTTGACGTTTGGAGGTAGCATTATGTTCAGGTGTATGAGAAGGGGTAAGAAAATGTGAGATGCTATGTTCGTAAAAAAAAGATCAAAGATGAGTAAATTCCCCACCATTATCGAAATAGAAAGAAACAACAAATTTTTGAAAGAACTTTTCCACAATCTTTTTAAATTTAGGAAAAATAATAGAGACTTTAGATTTGCGTTTGAGGGGAAAGAACCACATATATTTTGTAAAATGGTCAACAAATATCAAATAGTATTGATAACCATCGATTGAATTTATCAGAGATGGGCCCCAAACATCAGAGTAAACAAATTCCAAAGGAGCATTACTAGTTATTGAAGACTGATAAAAAGAAAATTTATGCATTTTACTACATTTGCAAGAGTCACAAAAAAAAAAGATTTATTCAATGAAGGAGTCTTGTCTAAAGACTTTAAAACATGGCGAAGAGATGCAGTAGAGGATGAATGAGACAATGATGCCACTGTAGAGCAGTAGAGGCAAAAAGAGTATGAAGTTGTGGTTTGGTGGATGAAAGAAACAAGGTGGAGTTGGGAAAAAGATACACGTCATCTTTAGGTTTCCCTGCTAGTAGAGGTGCCCCCGTGCTCCAATCCTTCACAATAAAAGAGATAGGTGAGAATTCAACTGAAACATCATTATCAACACATAATTGAAAAATAAAAACAAGGTTCTTTTGCATTGTTAGCACGTAAAGAACATTAGAAAGAGTAATAGGTTGAGTAGGGGTGGCGAGAGTAGTGGAACCCGTATGTGTAGTAGGATGAGTTTTACCATCACTAAGCACAACATCTTCACTACCATCATATTCAGAGTGAAGGGACAGATTTTGAAGATCTTATGTAACATGATGAGAAGCACCAGAATCTACAAGCCAAGTTGTGTCTTGGTGGGAGCCTTGAGAAGTAAAATTAACCTTTGGAGATGAGATTGGTCGATTTGAGTTAGTGTTGGTGTTGGTGTTGCCATTGGTTCCAGTAACAAGAGATAGAATAGCTTGAAGTTTTTGACATTGCTTCATATGATGGCTAGGTTTATCACATAGCTGACATGTTACTCGAGGTTGGTTTGAAGTTGAATCGGAGTTGTTATTTGTAGAGCTGCGAAAATTAGATCTGCGAAAATTGTTTGAACCTCTAGAAGTACGAGGGTTTTGGTGCCTAAAATTTTTTTTGGTGTTGCTTGAAAGAGGTTTTGTTATGAAATTGGCAGTGATAAGACTTGTATTTCTAGAACAATTGAAATGTTGTTCAACATCAAGAAGCTTCTCATGAAGTTCATCAAAAGAGACAGAGGTCTCTCGAGCACGCAGGGTTGATGAAATGGTATCATATTCAGATGGAAGACCATGGAGAACATGAAGAAAAATTTCATCAGTCGAGATTTGATCACCGACAGCACCTAAAGCGGAGTAGATCTGTTTGATTTTCTGCATATATGCTGTAATATACAGAGTTCCTTTTTTGTGTTGTTTAGGGACTCTTGAAGACTCATAATTCTAGCACGGGAAGGTTTAGCATAGGTATTTGCTAAAACTTTCCATAGATCAAAAGTAGTTTTCGCATCAGTTACAAAAGCGATAATATCAAAAGATAAGGAAGCGACAATAGCACTTTAAAGAAGATTATCTTATCGAATGTATAAGGAAGAGGCAGCAACAGGTGGTGGAGTTTCAATGTATTTCAGAAAATCATAGCCTATAAGAATGGTTTCCCATTGATAAAACCAAGAATGGTAGTTATCTGGTGTGAGTTTGATTGGTGCCTGATTTGAAGGATTAATGAAGATTAGCTGATCGCAATTTGCAGTGGATAGAGTTGTATTTTGGTTGTGAGAAGAAGAGAATGATTGGTCAGGTGTTTGGTGAATGGGAAAGTCAATTAGGTTGGTTTCAGTATTCTTTAGGTTGGAATTCATGTTGAGAAAAGAAGGTGAAAACAAAAAAAAAAGCAGAGAAGAGTTAGCAGTATTTATGCCGTGAGGCCAAGAGTGGCTCTGACACCGTAAAGAACGATGGGAATTGGTTGAAATCCACACTTGTATTAACATATCAATAACCAATTTATACAGAAGGAGAAAGCATAAATAAGAAAGTACATCAATTACACAGGTTGTCAAATAAAGAGAAGAGGAAACTAAATCATGTTCCTAATTACAATATTCTATTGTGATTTGTTTCCCTAATACATGAAATATGCATATTTTTAAATATTTTCCTTAATTTTCATGTCAAATTATCCTGTTACATAAATTTTGATATATTTTCAATTAATTTTGTACATTTGACCTTGAGATAAGATTATTAAGAATTAGAGACTATCTCAAACAGAAATAAGGAGAAAATCACAATTCTTAGAGGACTATGGTTTGGCTCACATCCCCTTGCGCAATAGAATCAAGTGTAAAAAGAGGCACGACCTAGAATATGACTTAAGGAGAGGCCAAGTAACATTGAAAAATTTGGAACAACAACATGATCTAAGTCACATTTATACCTCAAACTATGTGCATTTCACAAGAGAAACAAATATTCACAATCCAAGGCATGAGTGTGCAATAAACTGTGTCTCTCCACTAAAAGAAATTACATGACCTGTGCTATAACGTGGGCCAGACTGTGACTTACGAAAAGCACAAAACTATAATTTTTAACCACACATCTTAAACATCTTTTTCCTCTAAGATTAGGGTTAGAGGTTCATTTTAAAGTTATTTTTCAATGGAGAATCAAGATTTGAATATATCTCAATGGATTGAGATGTTGAAAACATTAGGATTTTTATCTATAACTATTTATATTATAATTTCTTTAGTTTTTTTTATTATTTACATTGTTCTAAAAGTGATTAGTAGTTGAATATTTTTCTATTTCTAGATAGGAAAAGTCCTAGTATTTTCTCTTGTATGGAATGTTTTGTTTTGAATTATGAATTGAGATGCTATATTTGTGATCTTAATGCATAATTAATTGATTTATGAATTGAGATGCTATATTTGCTTGATCATAATGCATAATTAATTATGCTAGCAATTAAATTTGAATTAAATACATTTGTGGATGCCTCAAGAGAGCATATTTATGAGTATACCATGATTTAGATAGAAGTGGAACTAGAGATAGACCTACAGGATCTCTTTGGTATTAGAGTAATATCTTTCATAAAATTTCACATATCTTAATACATTTAAAGGGTTATTAGCCTACTAGAGATATATTTTAACCAACCAGAGATAACTTGAGAGAGTGCAATTTTAATGTCTAATAAATTCTTCTAGTCTAGATAATATATCCATTCTAAATTAATCAAATCATAAAAATTAAGGTTTATGCTAAGGCAAGAAGTACTTATCTAAGCATTGATTTGCAATTGATTTCTCTACTTGATAAATTGTTTTGTTTTTTATTCTCTTGGCTATTCTCTAATTAGTTCTTTTCTCTTGTTATTCATATCCACCACAATCATCTTTCATTAATTGTTTTTAGGCTAATAGTAGTTCGAGGGTTTTCTAGCTTCAAATTGCTTCCTTGAGAGATCGACTCCTACTTACCATTATATTACTTAACAAAAAGAGGTACACATATTACTTAACAAAAAGAGTTACACTTGCCCCAGCTATGTTTAATAAATTTGTAATAGAAAATAAGTTGAGTAGAGAGCATACTTATTAACAATCCTTTTAGAATTGTAATTGAACTCTAAATATCCTTAGGAAAGTTGGATCTAACATCTACTAGGTAGTTTAATTAGTCTTTAACTCCTCGTATGGATAAATCATATTTTGATAGAACTGACCTGACCTAAAGTCTAAGAGCCTGTGTATTTTTTCTTGAGTCAAGAAGTTGAAGAGACTTCACTTATGTTTATGGGCTTACAGGCTTGTAAGTTTCTTTTTGGACTTAGGGAGTTGGAGAGAATTCTGAGGCTTGTGGTGTATATTTTTTATTAAGTTAAAAAGTAAAAGAGACTTTTTCTGTAACCTAAAGCCTACAGATCTTCAACTTGTTCATTTAGAGGCTACATGTTTTTCACTTAATGCCTACATGTCTTTATGTTTCTTTCTTAAGGTACAAATCTAAATAGAATTTGAGTTCTACATATTTGTAGTTTTTCTAATCAAAGTCCTATATGGCTATAGATTTTTTCCTATAGCTTTAGGTAAAAAACGTACTACCATCTAAGTCCCAGGTTCAGAAGAAGTCTCTTCAAATCCTTGCCATTTTTTTTCCCTCAAACATATGGGCTTGTATATTTCTTTCTAGAGCCGAGGAGCTGAAGAGGCTTCTCCTGAACCTAAGGCTTACATGCCTATATGTTTTATTACCTAGGGTCTGCAAGCGTGGAAGATTTTATTTAGTCAAAGAGACTAAGAGACTTCTGCTGAGCTTGAAAGCTATGGGCTTACAGGTTTCTTTCTTGAGCTATGAATTTAAAGATAATTCTCCCAGACCATAGCCTTACGGGCTTACAGGTTTTTTTTCTTTCTCCTAGACCTATGCTCTCCGAGTCTACATACTTCTTTTGAGCTAGGTAGCTAAAGATTCTTCTTCTAGACTTTGAAGTCTGTGGGCCTACAATTCCTTTTACTTGATTCCCTTTTTATCAAAATAAGCCATTTAAAAAAAAAGTAAAGAACACGCGCTCTTCTATCTAATGGTAATACTTTCTTAATTGAGTATTTTTCCTCATGTTGTCTTTCTTTATATAAGATCTTAATTCTTAATGATCTCCCTTGTGTCCATGTAAATCACCCTTTGAGTTAGTTTTTTGGTTCTCAATCTTCGTGGAGGACTCCATCTTGGTTATTCTTTGATGTAATCATCTATACTATTTTTCTTTAGGGACTTAGATTACTACTCTTCCAAAATTTATGGAGTCTGTTTCATGTCTAATATTATTATAAAAAATAATGGAAATTCTTTATGGTTTTTCGGTTCGATCATTATCAATGATGTAGTCGACAATCCTATTCAAGAATGTATTAAATCTACCATTTTTTTTTCCTTTTGATTATTTCTAACCTTGACTTCTTTTTCTCAATTTCATTGACTGAATGCGCAACTCTCTCCTTATTATCATTATGCTTATTTGTGGCTTTAAACATTTCACATATTTCATATCCTTTTTTTCTCTAAGTTGCACCTCCTCAAAGCTTCAAGGTCACCTTTTTTTTTGCATCAAATTCTACAAGGGTTAATAGGACTGAGTCCATTTATAAAGGTTGCCACTGTCACCCCTATATCGAGATTATAAATTTTGGTTTCTTCAAAATTGAAGTGTAATCCCTTGAACTTTTTCCCACCCTATAGGTTAATACGGGAGCAGATCTCCTGTGCCACTTGCTCTCTACCCCCTGTGCCATAAATCATCCCCGATCTGATTTATGGCACCGGGGGTAAAGAGCAAGTGGCACAGGAGATCTGAAGCCGGTTAATACTATCAGGTAGGCAAAAACTGGAAGTCTGCGTCTATTAGTGGCAAAGTACGATATAAATATGGTGGTTAACTTCTAAAAAGTAGCTATTGGGGCTGAGAGAAAGATTTGTAGCCATGATCTTATTACAATAATCAAGGTAGAAGAGAAGACTTTGCGTTTTATGATATTAGATGCACTATACAGGTCTATGCGCCATCTATATCAATGTACGTGATTGATAAGGATATATATAAGTGTCCATAAATGCCCTCTTAAACATAATCAGTAATGTTTTATCCAGATATAAAGTACTAATGGATTATCACCTACCAGACTTGATCCCTGTGTATCTTGTAATAGCAACACTAGTTATAAGGGTGTGGATGAGGCTCCTTTCAATTATAGTTAGAGGGCGTGAGTATGTGGCCTTTTGTGAGCATATAATAGTTTCTTGAATTGTCAACATAACATCACAAGTTTAATGGTTTGGCCTCGAGCTGTTCATTGGTGGTTAGTTATTTCTGTAAGTGTATTATTCTTTCATAGGATAGTGATCACCCAAATCTTTTATTTTTTATCAAGTAAGAATATCCGAAGATTTAATGAAATTCCTATAGATTGAATTTGGGGTGGACTTGTTGACCTGATTTGAGTCTGTAGGCTTGCAAAAATAATTACTTAGAGGTTGAGAGTGTTTCCAAAAACGATATTATAATGCTTAAGTTAGTGAAAGATTAAGGGTGTTAAGTATACAAACAAATTCTAATTAAGCATAATGTGTTATGAGAACCGACCTTAGTTTAAAGTGTCCCTTTTTTTTGTTAGTAATCATTCAAAAAGTGTAGGTGGACTCCAACTATCTTTAATAGAGTTGATTCCAATATCTACTAGGTGGCTTAATTAGTCTCTAATTAGGACTCTAGCCCCTCTGTGGATGAATGCTATTTTGATTAAATTTACCCTTTTCAAATAATCGGTCCACACGTCTAAAGAGGATGTTGGACTGCACTTTATACGGGTGTATCAAGGACAAATAACCTTTTGAAATTTCATAAAGATCTAATTTAGCACTCACTATTATCTAGAGTATCAAGTTACATCTCAATGTCAGTAAAGCCATTATTTGGAACACTAATTTAGATCTAAATGTTTGACAAAACAATACTAATTTCACCTTGATATTTAACGAAACTATCTATTAAACTTCACTAATTTGGATGTTATTCTAGCTGAAATAACTTGAAAAATAAACTCTTTAAACCCATCTTAAAACTCACGTGGCTTTCCTTCTAATAAAATAATATTTAGAAAATATTTCTTGAATCGTTCTTTAACATTAATAAAAATTAATTATAATAATGTGACATTTTTATAAAATAATAATTTCAAATTATTATCATAAATATTATTGATTATTTTTACTTATGTTTTATATTTACAGTAAAATATTACAAACCAACAAATAGCACAAGTTAAGTAACCGATTGAGAAATTAGTGATTTCACGTTCTTTATCTTCCTAAAGAATATTCACTTGCGCCAGTGGAATTTCTCTCATCAAATAAAATATTGTTATAATCTTAGCCCACATTTCATCTTTACAAACACATCCTTATCATTGTGAGGCATCATATCAAGGTTTGTTTATTAGGAATTAATGAGTTTAAGATGTATAATTGGAAAAGTTTGTGGTATGCAAGTAATCTAGAATGATCAATTAGGTGTGGATTGCGGATGCAAGGCATAAAAATACATAATTCTACAGGGTAAATTGGGTATTTTAAGTGGGTGTGCTATTGAGATTTTAGGGAATAGAGAATTTCAAAGGTGTTTTGTGAGTGAGGCAAAAGAAATTGGTTATTCACTTGTTTGATGTAATGTCGCCTGAATCTAAAAAGCAAAACATAAATAGAAATGCAAGAAGAGAAAGAAGGAAGAGAGTAGAAGACAAAGATTAACATTTTTGGGAGAAAAGATAAGTGTTATATTAAATTGATACTAATCATATTTACAAGTATGGTTTTCATTTATAAGAAGCTAAACCTAATTTTACTCTCTTTCCCACTAGACAAGTGGACAGTTGACAAGGTCCTACTTTATTATTTTGAATGAGTTCCCTCTCATCCATTATGCATCAATTCCCTCTCATTTATTTTTCCTCTCTTTATTTCATTGGATATGTTTACTGGAGATGTGTATGCTAGTTACTAATATGAATGTGCATATGTAATATGTGAATGTATGACTATAATGCTGTAATGATGTAATGAGATGTATGACATCCCCTTCCTTTAAGCACTCCTTGAACTTAATTAATTAAGAAATGTGGAAAACTAGATAGATGCTAAACTCTTCTGACAACCCTAGTCGATAATCTACCTGACACTTTCGACAACCCTAATCAATAAACTATTTAACCCACCTATTGTAATATTGGATATCGCCTAAAAATTTGGACATCAACTTCTGGTTAGGCCTGGCCACTATAGACATCTGCCAATAAGGCTATAACTTTAAGTAAACTTTGGCCCGTTTGGTTACACTCCAATCAGCTATTTTTTTAGCTGATTGGTTATTTTTAGCTGATTGACTCTTCAAGCAGCTTTTTTGTCAACTTATTGAAGAGAAACCACTAAAGATGAAGGAGCGTTTTCATCCAACAACTAAAGTTTTAATCATTCGAAGCCAATTATATCCCCAATGCCAACCTCTCTGCGAGACCAAACTCCATCAGACTCTAGATCGATCTGACAGACGAAGATGAAGAAGGCATCAGTTTCAAGATCATTCATCTGTTCTCACTTTCTGCTCTCTTCTCTTTGCCTTCTTCGCATTCCATTAAATCCTTCACAATCTTGGCAATTTCTTCACATCCAATTAGGCCATTTTCGTTGACTTTAGGACTCAGTGCCACTTTGATCTCCTGGGTTAGCAGAACCACATGTGGCTAATCTAACAAAAAAGAGATGAAAGCCATGAGAGATCTAGATCTAACAAAAAAGAGATGAAAGCCATGAGAGAGAGACGAGATAGAAAGTTACAGGGTAAAAAATGAAAAGAAAAGGCAAGAGATAAAAGTACCACAAGACATTAATTTGTCGTTATAAAGTAATTAATATTAATAATAAAAATCATTAAATCAAATTAATTATTTATTATTACAAAATATGAATTATAAACAAAATATAAAAATAAACATATTTATTTGTTAATATTGTTACATAATAAATAAAAGGTTAACAAAAGATTTAATTTATTATCATATAAAACTAATAAATATATTATTAATTATTAATAAAGTATAGTAAAATAATATTTATTAATT
>JANVCQ010000007.1:22013942-22037811 GCA_025531925.1 Erythroxylum plowmanianum | reverse complement strand
AATAGTTCATACATTTCTAAGATTATTATTATTTGATTGTCATCAAAATTAATAGAAGTGAAGTCCTCTTGACTCAATACTAATAAAAAGTAGTTATCATATGTGTAATAGCTTGATACTTGAGTTGGCTAAACTTTGAAGGATTGCATGCTTTGATCTTTATGAAAATGAAGTGATAGAATTGATTAGTTATGTTTGATTTTAGACAAGCAAGGATTTAAGTGTGAGGAAGTTTATAGTTATGTATTAGTATGTGTTTTTCTAAGTACTTGTTATGTGTTTCCTACATGATAGGTTAGTATTATTATGTTTTGGGACTTGTTTTGTGTGTTTTTGTTTAGTTTGATCTTCATGGTTAGTCTTTTATGTTTAATATTGGTTTAGGGTAGGAATTCATGATTTTTGTGTAGGAATGGAGGGTTTTGTGTAGGAATGGAGGGTGGACACTTTTGTGATTAAGTTAGGGACCAAGAGAAGAGAACAGAAGTGGAGCTGCTGAAAAACAAGAACCCACGATCATGGAAAAGGGCATGTTTTCCACAATCGTGGGAAATCTATGAAGAAAGTTTTTGTTAAGTTAACCTACGATCATGGGAAGCATAAGTATAATTACCACAATTGTAGGAATTGGAAGCCAAAGAGACACGTGGGTTTCATTTATTTTAAGTTTTCATGACTTTATAAGACATAAAATCCTGAGAGCTGCCAGAGAAGGTCATGGAACTTGCTTCTTAGAGGTCAAAGACAGATTGAAAGCCTAGAGATAGGGGAGATTCAAGGTTTCATTCCTGATTGGGCAAAGAGCACCCCATCATCCAGATTTTTCAAATTGGGCAAAGAAGAGGAGAAGCTGCCCCGTCTAGTTTTATTTCAATTTCTTTCTCTTTTAGTATGTTTATCATGGATTATGTGATTGTTGGGGATGTTATGGATATTATGATTGGCTAAAACAATTTTTAGGGTTTGTTGTTAAACTATTTGTGAACCTTTGGTTATTGATTTAATGATATACATGTTTGTGTTATTTATTGTGCTTAAATCTTGCAATAAATCGAAAGAGTGAGTTTAGTAATCTGTGTTAATTGTACAAAAAGAGTTGACGATTAATAAACCTATAAATAATAAGTTATTGATTTATTAGGAAGAGATTTCAATATATCAAGACACTGCTATAGGATAGCTTCATATCTAGTTGAATGTTTAGGAAAGGCTTTGCTCATCGAGAGATGCCAAAGTTAATTCTAATTTATTTAACTTGTGACATTTAGTTACACCTTGAGAGAGGGTAGATGGAATTTTAAGAAATCTTGAGCCAAGCATAAATTGAATCAATTAATCAGAGTGGAGCAAATAGGGATAATGATAAATCTTAATGTTTAATCTTGATTTTCTCCAAGTCATAATTTATGATTTTGGTTTGGGTTGTGCCGTTCCTTGTTACTTTTAGTTTGTCTTTATTTTACTTATCTTTTTAAATTCGATTGAAATGATTTCTGAAACAAAGAACAACTTGAATTAAGTGGTGCCTAAGCACAATCCTTGTAGGGTCGATATCCGCTTTCAACTACAAACACGACTCGTATACTTATGGTTTTAGGCGTAAGACTAGTAGTTTGTTTTGCATTCAACACTCAACGGAAGAGCGTATAGAAGTATATCCAGTAACTAAGAGCAAGATAAAATAATTTTAAGAGTTATAGAAATATTAGACCTTAGTGACCCTCAATCACAAGATGTTGTAAAAACTAGTCCAAGAAATAACATTGGACAAAAGACTTCACTAGATATTGAGAGTGGAGAAAGTAAAATATAAAATAAAGAGGCTGAAACTAATCAACAATGAGTGGGGTTAGGAAATCAACACCTATTGAGATATCTAAGATAAAGAAACCAAAAGCAACATATAAAGAGTGCATACCAGAATTTAGAGGCCATGATAAAGTTGAAACACTTAACATACTCGATGATATCACTAAGAAAGTTCATATTGAAGCCCTTAATTTTATAGTAAAGATAGATCCACATATATTTTAAGACTGAAAAGTGGCAATGAAAGATTCCTTTATCTAGTATGACATGTCAGAAGATCAAAAAGTTTGATTTACAAAGATGAAGCTAGTTAGACATACTAAAATCTGGTAAAGATTGATGGATGATAGACTTAAAAAAATAGGTCAACTACCAATTATTGATTGGGAAGAGATGAAGGTGAAGTTATTAAAAAATCATTTACTATTTCACTATCAAAAAGATTTCCAAGATCAACTCACAACTCTTAGACAAGGGATTATGTCGTAACTGAGTACGTGGAAATATTTGATGACTTTCTACCTAATCTAAAAAAGTGGAGTTGGAATGATAGCTTATATCTCACTACTAAAATGGTTTAAACGCAAAAATTTGTAAGGACTTATTAATGCCAAATATTTACACTCTTGAAGATGCATATCACTTAATTTGAAAAGTGAAACAATTGTTAGGATAATAAGTAACTAAAAAGTTTCAAAGTCAAGTTAGAGAGTTTGGCATGAAAAGAATTACGATGGTGCAAAATTTTAGACCACACATAATTTATCAAAATTTGCATCACAAAAAATAACTTCTTAATAAAGTGAACTTAAAGGAGAAGTCATAACTAAAACTAGGACAAAAGGAGGAAATAGTGACAAGAAGTGTTTTTGATGCAATATTAGGGGCCACTTTGCTTATGAATGTACCAATATAGGTTTGCATATGATGGGAGAAGAAGATGGAAAAGAATCTGATTAATATGTTTTTAAACAAGAAGCTGGAGAGGGGTTGAAAGGAGACTCTAGTAGTGAACTAGCTAGGCCTACAAATCTTAATGTAGTGAGACATATACTTACTATCCCTAAGATGAAAGAACAAAAATAATGACTTTGTATTACTATTTTCTTTACTTAAGTTAGATGCAGAAATAAAGTACGTAAGCTTATCATTGATGGTTAAAGTAGTATGAATGTGGTATTATGGTGAAGCGATCGAATTTATAATGAAGAAACATTCACATCCTATAAATTTCTTGGGTGGATGATAGTGTTATACTAGTTGCTCAAAGATGCTTGGTATCTTTCAAATTAGGAATATATGAAAACTCTATTTTTTTTTATATTATTCTTATGAAAATATCTCATATTTTAATTGGCTGACTATGACTTTATGATTGAGATTTGCATCAATTCAAAAGAGCTAACACCTATCAATTTATATTTGATAGAAAGAATATAATTTTGAAGGTTATAAAGGTAAACAAGGTAGAAAAACAAATAGGAAGTAACAAGATAGCCATAAATTTTAAGAAAAAGTGTCTTAATTTCCTTAAGGGAAGAGAATATGGCATTGTCAATAAAAAGAAGGGAATTATGTTTGCAATGGTAATAAGGGAAGTAACAGAAACAACACCTGAAACATTCCTTACCTTACCAAAAGAAGTGGGTGAACTACTAGCTGATTTTTAAGATCTTATACCAAATGATTTGCTTGGTGAACTACATCTTTTATAAGATATTCAACATAGGCTTGACTTGGTACCTAATCTTTTTACCAAATCTTCTAACTTATTGCCTAGATCCTACTAATAATGAAGATCCAAAGAGAAAAGTAGAGGCATTACTAAAAAAGATTTATTCAAGGAAGTTTTAGTTCATGTGGAGTTTCAACATTATTGACTCCAAAAAAATATATAAGTTGGGGAATATTCATTGATTGTTAGGTGATAAACAAGATTACAATAAGATATAGGCTTCTAATATATTCCGTGATAATATGTTAGATATGTTGACTAGAACTACTATCTTTACCAAGATAGACTTATGAGTGGATATCATCAAATTAGAATAAGATTTGGAGATGAATGGAAAGCATATCTTAAAATTAAAGAGGGACTTTATAAAGGTTTATTGATTCCATTTAGACTTTTAAAAGCACATAGTACTTGTGTAAGAGTGATGTATCAAGTGATTCGACCATTTATGTTCAAATTTTTGCCATATATTTTGTTGATATATTACTATACAATAAGACTAAGGAAGACCAACTATTACATTTACAACTAGTCTTGAGATTTTGAGGCAAGAGAAGCTTTATATCAACTTAAAGAGTATTCTTTAATGCAACCACGTGTTGTATTTTTTTAGTTTTATTATATTCTATTATGGAGTAGTGTTGGAAGTTGAGAAGGATAAGGCCATTTATGATTGACCTTTTCTAAAGGATGTGCATGAGACACAAAGTTTCCATAGCCTAGCAACATGCTATAGGTAAATTTTCTTAACTTTAGCATTATGATGGCACCATTACTAATTGAAAGAAAAAAGGACAAATTTTTTGTGAAAGGTAATCAATAAAGCTTTTGAAGAAATTAAGAAAAAGATGACTGAATCTCCTGTTTTGCAACTTCTTAGTATTTTTAAGGTATTTGAAGTTTCTTGTGATACTATTATATGGGAATTTGAGGCATACTCAGCCAAGAGGGAGACATAATTGCTTACTTTAGTGAGAAGCTAAGCGAAGAGAAGTAACAATATACAACTTATGATAAGGAATCTTATGCAATGGTACATTCTCTGCACAATTAACATAATTATCTCTTATACAAGGAGTTTATTCTATATTTGGATCATGAATCTCTTAAACACTTCAAGTCCCAGAAGAACTTGAACAAAAGGCCACCTTATGGAGTGAATTTTTGGTGCAATTTAACTTTATTACTAAACATCAAATATAAGTTAACAATAAGGCAACAAATGCATTAAGTAGATAGAGCTATTTGCTTAACAATTTGGCGGTAAATGTTATGCGATCTGATAAAATAAAAAAAGAATATATTTCATATCAAGATATTGGGATAATCTATTTAAAAATTGTAATTAGATAAAAAGCCCATCAGTTTCCTTTTGTGATCCATAATGATTTCTTTTTAAAGGAAATCAAATTTGTTTACCCAATTCTTCTATATAGGAGTATATGATTTCGAAGAGATAAAACCATAACAATGGTTAAAGATAGCTTTTATTGGCCCTTTTTAAAGTGGGACATGTCTAAGGTCATACGGTAATGTCGAACATATGTATTAGTTAAAAGAAATAAACAAAATTGTAAATATACACACCACTACCTGTTTTAAGTTATTTCCATCCCTAAATTGATCAAAAAATAAAGGTGGTGAATAGAAGTTTAGGAGAATTGTTAAGATGATTGGTTCAAGACAATATGAAGAATTAGGTCTTAATTCTTTCAATAATAGAATTTACATACAACAATTCTACATATGTCTACTAGTAAGAGTCCTTTTGAGATAAATTTAAGAGTTCAACAAAGGCTGCCTATTGATCTAGTTCATTTACCACAAACAACAAAAGTCAATATTGAAGATGAAGGTTTTTCACAACATTTGATGGACATAGTTGATGAGGTACAACAAAGATAATGACCAACTACTTATCTTATAAAGAATATGCTGATTCATTGATTGGTGGAATTCAATGAAGGCAGGGGGCCTAATTCATACCCCTTGGGTAAAATAAGAACAACCCCTTGGGTAAAATAAGAACAACCCCTATATTTAAAGCCCCCTTTTTACCATTAGCAAGAACTTGTTTCAATTGCATATCATAAGGAATACAGTATCAATAAAATCTTATAATTTATGATCAATTCATTCACTATTTCCTTTTTTAGAGGATAAAAGAACAATACGGCTTTATTCCATTGTATTCCATATATATATATATATAAATAATACCAAATCAAGGAAAGGCAAAATGGGTAAATAGAAGATTCAAGAGGCCTGTAACAACAATTAGGAATCCATTTGGCCTCTTAGGAGTAGCCTTTCCAATTGAAATTTTTTCTTCATTTTAGTATTTAATAACTCATAATTAGATTTCAATAACTAAATATTTGATACTTGACAATTTAATTAGTAGTTGTTGTTTTTGTTTCTTTAGTATCTTTAGACACGTCATGAATTCCATACAAATTACTTCTCAATAATATTTCAAAAACTCCATTATACTTATACATTTTAGTTGGTAAATTAATGCCTTAAATGGCGAAAGATGTAATAAAGATACCAATTTATGTTTCAAAAATGTCGCTTATTTTCTTTTTATTTATTTCAAAAAGCTCAATGTATGGAATAGATAAAGATCTCTTCTAGTTTGAAAAACTTCTTGTAACTATTCTTTTCAACTCTAAATGTTGCCAAAAGGATCCATACCATATAAAGAATATATATGTCTATATGATATAAAATCGATATGTTTCAAGTTGAATGAATGGGATGCGCTTTGGAAGAAGCGATTAGAATCACAAGTAGAATTAGATTTGAATACACCCAAAAATGAAAATTTTTGAATCCCACAGGAAGGACTGATTTGAGGATAGGGAATTAGTATACCGACTCGCTTTCTTCCTTCCCCTCGCAATTTTCTATATTTATTATATCGTTTCCATTTTTTGAATTGAGTTGTTTATCTTTATGATAGGTGTCAAGTGAAGGAAAAAGAGGGGATCTGCAGGGTCCCAAATAAATTGACTTATTAAAAAAAAACCTTATTCTTTGGACAATCTATCTCATATCTAGTACTACATGATTCCACTCTGCAAGAACTCCAGTAGCCGAAAACATCACTAGCTTACTCTCTGACCTAATTCTTTTTATAATAGCTATATTTTAATATTATAATAGCTAGGGAATTTCTTCAAATTTGAGCAATTGATACATCTAGAAACAATTTTTTTATTCATTAATACAAATTCAAACTTGAAAAAAAATCTTTCTGATTCTCGAGGAATGAGCGGTAAAGGGATTGATCAGAAGATCCCTTCATAGAATCTCTTCCCAGAAGTTTTTGGGATCCCCCTAATAATTAACGAAAGCGCTCTTTATTTCAAAGAGAGGAGGATGGGTTATTCACATTTTAGTTGATGTTCAGAGGTGAATTGAAACATAAGCAGTGGGAATTCTAAAGATTCCCCCGGGAGGAATTCTTCTACTAGTATCGACCATTTATCTCATTTCCCTCCACATTTAATTAAGGGGCCACTAAATTATGTTAAATAAGTATTTACTTTTATTATGAATTTTCGATTAAATTATTAATTTCCAATTAAAAAATTCATTTATCAATTCAAAATTTTGATAAGGTGGAACGCTCCCTTACCGATGCATTTTTAAATCCCACAACTTTGGCAGATTGTTTAGCCCCATTCATCTTCAGCGCAAAAGCACTCGATTAGTGAGCTCCCGTTTATCTACTTCCAGCCATGTGAGGAGGAAAGAAGTAGCTATATTCAGCTACAAATTTTATTTTGTATACTATTGGAAGCTCTATTGAATTTGTGAGAAACCCTCACAAGAGTTTATGCACAAAGAACAGGCAGACCCTTATGGGTTGTATCGGAAGACAATCTTCTACTGGTACATGGACTACTGATTGAACCAGCTGCACTTTTTGTAGTTTTAACTAACGGAGACGTGCAAAGGTTTCCTTGGGCTGGACGAAGATTGGCCCTCGAGTGCCTTTGAATTAACAATTTTTGTTCCCCCTGACCCCGTTCTCGATCCAATGTGGAGATAAGGTATGTCGTTATACCATTTATGGTTATAACGACAAGAAACCTCTATGGAAAAATGGTGGTTCCGTGCGATATTATCCAAGGTGGAATTAGAATACAGGGGTAGGCTAGATAAATCAATAGATAGTCTTGGTTCTATTGAAAATATGAGTTGTAAGTAAAGACCTGATTATAAATGATAATAAATAGGTTTTAATCAACATGATAAAGATACCAATGAAAGATCTAATGAACTTATTTGATCGAATAAGTACCTTGTGTCAGAATACAGAAGTTAAGATCAATAAAGTAGGGATCATCAAAACACCAAACCATCCAATGTACTAGCCAAAAAAGAAAAGTGTTCAATTGGAACATGAAAATGTAACTGAATTTATTTGATTGACACGACCTATTACTTCAAATGCTTGTAAAAAAGTGTTTGTAACTAATCGTGTAAGGGATTTTGGTTTATTAGTAGGAATTTTAGGCCTTTATTGGATAACATGTAGTTTCAAATTTAGGAATTTGTTTGAAATTTAGGAATTTTAGGCCTTTATTGGAAAGTGTCAATTTGTGTGATTGATCACAATTCTGTATATTCCGTTTACTATAGAAGTTCCCAAGGAATTCATTAGAGGAATGTTTCCAATAAAAATTGTTAGGTTGTGACCTTCTCTTGAATTCTCAAAACTTCTGTCGCTCCATCTCCACAGGAGCAAAGAACTGGTCGCTATCTCGGCTATGCTATCGGGGGCTCTAGGGAAGTCGGAATAGGAGAGCACAAGTTGCTAACTCAAAAGCAAATTATGAAAGATTTTGTTGCAACCAATTGCAACCAATATAGTAACAAATGAATAAAATGAGTATTAAACTGGGTTTAGATTATATTCAACTGTATTTCATATTGGTTCTCCAACAAGATACTAGGCATACTCAAAAAGTTTCCTGAACAAGTCACAAATTGCGCATGTAATGCTTAGTTTAGTGTTTGTTTTATTGGGTTCAAATTTGGACTAGACTTTTTTGATTCGTTTCATATCCTGATTCAAAACGAAAAAAATCTGCAAGATTGATTAAGCCTTTGAATCTAAACCTGAAATTTTTTTTATAGAACTCGTTGCTTGTGACCAATTAACCAACCAAAAAATCTACTTGTTACAAATAATATCTTGTTATTGCATCGAAGCATATAAATGTTGACTAATCTGACTAACATGGAACTTAGTAAAATGTTCGAAGAAGACTATGTAAACACTTATTCGAAATCTCACTTATCAGATTCCATTGTGGAAGATAAATTTTTTCTGAAGAATTGTAATGATATATCTGATCCATGCATAATATTATGGAAAATAGATACAATTTTTTTATTGCTACTTAGTATTGGTAATTTTTGCATTAATTGTTACTTCCTTAATCTTATTGATTAGTGTACCTATTATTTTTTCTTCTCTTGATAGTTGGTTATGACGCGACCATTTGTGTCAAAGGTCCTGGATATGTAACTTCTTAAGATATCATCTTACTGCAATCTGTGGAAATTATTGGTAATACACAATATATAGCTAGCCTAACGAAACCACTAAGTACGTTTTCACAAATATTATCAGATACCTTATTATCATACTCATCAATTCGAATTGATAAATAGGGATATTTTATTTTATATCATTAATACTACTTATTAAACAAATTAGATTGACTGATACGGTTTGATTTTCTATTACTCGAACCACCACGACTCCTTTGTTCTTGAGAATCCATACATCCTTTATCAATGTATGGACAGCTATCTCTCGAGCATAGGTTTAGGTTCTGCCTCAATGGGAAAAGAAAATGGAGCACCAATTGGTAGAAAAAAAACTCGTAACCCCTTAGGATTATCCTACACTTGGAAGAAGTAGAAAAAAGAATAAATATAGTGATAATTTGATTCTTTTTCATTGTAGTAAATAGTTAGAAGCTCTAGCTCTGTATCAAGGTCATGGTCAATATAGTCGCTCACATCCATACCATCACTAGCATCTATTTCGTCACTAGAATCCATATCGTCATGAATTGATTGATAAGTCCAATCCTAATATCTTGATTTTGAATTACAATACATTGTAGACCATATATATATTGTCTGTTAATACACAACCAATTAATGTTTGGATAAAAATTCTTTCCTGTACCATCTCATTTTGTGGACTGACAAAAATCCCTCGAGCGGTGCCACAATTGGTTCTGTAGACAATAATAAATTCACCGTCATATGGCTGACTGGCGATTACTAGTGATTTTGGCTTTATACAGGCGATTGCAACCTGCAATCCGAACTAAGGACATGTTTTTAGAGTTAGTTCACCTTCGCGGGATCGTGACCCTTCGTCCTGGCCATTGTAGCGTGTGTGTCACCTAGGGCATAAAGGGCATGATGAATTGACGTCATCCTTACCTTCCTTCGGCTTATCACCGGCAATCTGCTTAAGGTTCCAAACTCAACGGTGGCAACTAAAAATGAGGGTTGCACTCATTGCGGGACTTAACCCAACAACTTATGGCATGAGCTGACAACAGCCATGCACCACCTGTTTCCACATTCTCGAAGGCGCCCCTCTTTTTTAAGAGAATTCGCGGTATGTCAAGCCTTGGTAAGGTTCTTCTACAATTTCCCTATGAGGACTCGCTTTTGCTACGACTCCGGTGGATTCCTTTAACCAAGCCACTGCCTATAAGTCGTCGGCTCTAAAAGTCTCTTTCAATTCGAAAAATGGAAACGATATTCATATAAATATAGAAAATTGCAACAATAATAAGATAAAAACTTGCGGTACCTTCTTAGATAAAAACCAACATTTTGATAGAGATAAAAATCAACTAATTAAATTACAGCTTTTTTAAGCTCCCTTCTGTTGTTGCACTCGAGGGCCAATCTCTGTCTGGCCCAAGGAAACCTTTGCACGCCTCCATTACCTTTTTGAAGGAAAATCTATGTTTTGATTTATTTCATCTATTCCATGATCAGAATGTGGGCGAGTACATGTTACATCACAATTTTGAGGGATTTCTTGGAAAAAAATGGGCGCATCTTACTCTGAACTTAGTGGTTAAACTCTACTATGGTGAAGATATTGTAGGGGAGGTCATGCAAAAAAATAGCTCGACGCTAGGATGATAAAGAGCATCATAGCGGGTATAGTTTAGTGGCAAAAGTGTGATTCGTTCTAGTATCCCTAATAGTTAAGGGATCCCTCGAATCATATTCTAATCAAAACTTTATTTCTTAAAAGGGCAAAGGTTTTCTTTTATGTTATTGGATTCCTAATCTTTAAGTAATATTATATTATTCTTCAAGTTCAATTTGTTTTGTTCTCTCCACCCGAACCAAACTGACTACTCCACTTCTTGTATTTAAAGTTATTTATGTTACCAATTAATCAATTTCTAATTGTTGGAGTAGATCCTAAAGAGAAACCACTTCCTCAAGAATTTATCTTGAATCGGGAACTTTTAGGATTTGACTTATAGACAAATATGCAAGCATATGTTTTATGCTTGTTTGAGTCATAGCAATGAGCTTCTCCATTATCATGCTCAGAATAGCTAGGATTTCCAATTTGTATCCCACTTTTTCTTTTCGTATGATTTTTCTCTTGATCATTAGGAATAAGAATTTGTCCTGGAAGAAAAAGAACTATTGAAACTGCGAGAAACCCTCACAAGGAGTCTTTATTCATGTTATCAAGGGCCTCGTTTCAAAAAAAATATGACGTCTAGGATGATCCTCTTCTCAGGGTCAGGCGCTAATAAGCACATTAAACTAAAACCCCCTATAATAGTTCGTCTTGGACTAGATCTAGAACTCCCTTCAACACTTTGTGCAGCCATAAATCTTGAAGGGGATATGGTGACAGTTAGGATTCATCCATAGTGTTTTCTAAAAATAAAATATAACAAATTTCATTCATGAAGTGTTGGACCTTAGAAGATCCTCAAGAAGATAAGTGTTAATGCTTATGTTTTAGAATCTCCAAGTGACATAGGAATTAGTCCTATCTTTAATGTTGCGGGCTTAACTATTTATGATGGACAAGTACGCAATCCCCTACTGCAACTATAAGAAATCTAGCCACACCTTAAAAAGGAGATAAAAGATGTTCTCAATGGACAAAGTTTAACCAAAAAAGATGGAGGATATCAACAATTTCTTGTCAAGTGAAAAGGGAGACCAATTTCAAGTACTGACAGTACTTGAAATTTAGAATCTAAATTTCAAAAGTTGAATCCAGATTTATGTTATTAGTATTTGTTACATTATATGTCAAGGATGACTTCAAACAAGCCAGGAAGAATTGATGCAAAATAGATTAAATTTTCTAGAAGAAATAAAAGAGGAAATTTTTAGTCAACCATAAGCCTTAATTCATTGGTATGGAGGATGCGAATTGAGTTGACAATAAAGACAATAAACGTTGGAATTTATATTATATTATGATTCCCTATTAGATAAGAAGTAGTAGTAAATAACTATATTATTCTAGTTTTAGATATGTTATCCTATGTTGTTTAGGAATTAAACTTATATAAATTTTATTGGAATATGATTTAAATTTAATAAGAACATTTTCCCATTAGAATAAGGGTTCTTAGAATTTTCTATAAATATGTGTATTCAGCCCTTCAATAAGAACATATCCTAAAATTTTTTCTACAAATCTAAATTTGGCGATTAGAAGGTGTGATGCTTTCTTCTAATCATGATTTTTAGACTTTAGATGTGATTCCTAGTTTCTTACCCTCTCTTATTTGTGTTCTTCATTAAATTCCATCAATTCTAATCTTAAAATTCCAGCAACCAAACTCAAAATTATAACTATACCAACCCTACATTCTAGCTATACTAAACTTTGAAATCTTATCCTAAATTTATAGAAATCAAATCCTAAAAACTTCTACTATACCTAATCTAAAATTTCAAAATTCAATGTTAAAATCCAAAACTGAAACTTAATATTCTAATAGTCCAAAATCAACCATATTTCCTAAATATTATGAGTTTAGCAATCAATTGATATTCCTTCTACTTGTCCAATCTCAATTTCTTATATTTAATCAAGAACATAAATTTACCCTAGGCAACACAAAGAATGGAGCTATCACGAAATTTTGAGTCAGTTTACTCAAAAGTGATGGAGTCAGTCGTTTCGATAAAAAAATAATATAAATTGAGAAAACAAAATGCCACTGTGTTTTGTGCATATCAATTGAAATAATTAAAAATTAACTCAATTATCCACTTCCCTAAAAATTTTCCTCTCTAACAAAATGACTATACGACCAACATAACCTGATTTAAGTTGATGTTACAGGTAATTAGAGTCAGAGTTCAAAATTACTGCTTAAGTTTCCTATTCTATAACCAAAAAAGTGTTCAAAATTTTCTTTATAAATTGAAAAATGATAACAACAATTATAAGGAGATATTTCATGATAAATATCTATTTCCATTCAAATATTCATAACATGTATTCTTCTTTAATTGCAAATTTCTACGAAAATGATTGGAATATATTATTGGAAAATCAAGATAGGATCTAATCCTACACGTAGCAAAATAATTATGAAAATTGTTTGTATGATTTTCTAAAAGTCAAGATCATTTTAAATCTATAACAAGATTTACACATAAAATATAATAAAGCATGAATCATAACATGTACCTTATTTTGAAACTTAATTGTATTCTTGTCGCATCTTCAAATCATTTCTAAAATCAATTCGTCTCAACCATTATAGCTACTTAAGTGCTTAGCCTCTAATAGTATCCATAGAACATATTGAGACAACTTTACAACTATTATAGAAAGAGTTAGGCAAGGAGTGCTAGCTCCCTTAGAAGTTAAGCCTATTTATAAAATAATTTAGACTTTATAGTAATTTAATTAAAATTAAAAATCTAATTTTAGTTAAACTTTAATTAGAATTACAATTAATTATCATTAAATACCAATTATGCCAAATAAGATCTAATATCTAATATTGATCATTATTTATTAACTATCTCATAATTAATCACAAAATTTCTCAAACTTTATAATCAAATCCAACTTGAAGATCTTAAGTCAAAGGATCACATATACAATTATTACAATGAAAATTTCTATAAATATATAAGTAATGTTCCAAATGGATTTTTGATATAGGATCAAATTAGTGAAATTGTTCTCATAAGCACCCACACGTTTGTTTCAGTATCTCTGTAATTGAGTATGTGAGATCCATTACTTCTTTATAAGGAAAAACTTAATATATGATGGTCTTTTTATGTTCTATTGATGTTTACTCTCAACAGAAAAATTTAGGGATAATATATAAATGCAATATAAGTCTCATCAATGTGATCTTATCATAATTTCATTTGCAACATATATTTATCTCATGGAATTTACCATATACATTTAAATATGTATAAGATAAATAATGTCTTTAAATTATTTTGGCAAAAAACTACAGTCGATCTATTGACTTTAAGGTATAATCAAACAATCTCTTATTTGCAATAATCTAATTGTTTAAGTATCTTGTACTATGATCAAGTTACTGCCAAGACAACGGTTTAATAGGAGAATTCCATAAGGTTCTATATAGTGAGTACTTATTTAAATCTTACAATTTCCATCTCAACTATAATCATAATTAAGAGAAACTTCCTAAATACATACTTGGATCTTTGATGAGACATTAGCTCCTTTTGTATGCTCAATGACTCTGATGTTCTATACTACATTACTGTTTAAACAATGGAAGAAACTATACTAAGTTTATTAAAGCATTTCTTGAACCAAATATTCATTTCCACAAAATGAAAAAATATTATAACTTGATTAGCAATTAATACTACATTGGAACCTTCCTAATCTTAAAATATTATTTTTCTAAGTAAAATATACATTAATTATGATTTACTTCTAAACATAGTATCCTTATAACCTTGAACTCAAATATCAATTCATATATAGAATAATGGACATCTTTGATACTATACAAGTTTGAGATATCTCAAATACTAAACAACTTTAGTACATTATCCATGTATTTAGACTAAAATATGGAATCAACTTCCATACCTCTCTCTATAGATCTAATTTCAAAAATTAAGTTATTATCTTTTTCACATCTAATCAGAGTTGCTGTTGAACTATCATATATTTAATGATTAAAAATATGAATTTTTTTCTATATAAGCAGTATGTCTTTATATACTTCCATTGAAGAAGACAATCTATACTCCTATTAATCTTCTTGTAAATATAATAAATTCACAATCATCTCTAAAATAAATACTTTGAATTCATCATAAAAGTGTATTTCTACGTCCCATAGCTTATCACTATATATCAAATGTATCAACAAAGGCATTTGTTGTAATTAGATGTATAGTTTTGAGATTTAAACCTTTTAAATTTTATCTTACTCCTAATACTTATTTTGAGAATCATTCTCCCATAAATTTGTATTGAAACAAACAATTTGTTCAGTAGATGTAAGATTATATCCATATTTTTTGATTTATTATCCAATTTAGTTATAAACTTATTAGATAATAGATGCTTTAACTATGCATCACAACCCAAAATCATTAACTTTGACTCTTTCAAAGTCTTGTTATTTCTTATCTAATATGAAATCTTGCTAATTGATTTAATTGGAACTATGGAAGGTAAGTTACAATACTAGACATAGCTATAGAAGAAATAAATATTACATTATACAATATGCTTATTGCATTTTTCTCCTTACATAAATCCATAATATTATAAAATTTAGTTATGAAGATATTCACCAATGAATCTCATTCCTATAAATAATTGAAAAATATAATTCTCACCACATTGATCTCTTTGAAGTGCTTCAAAATTCTCATTGCTTAATTTATACTTACATTAAACATTTTAAACTTTTCAGAATTTTAAATCAATATTTCATTTAATACATATGAATATATCATGTAAAGTCATTAGTAATATAATAAAATATAAGTGTCATCCTTTTATGAATTATTATTACATCCATACATCACATGTATAAAATTTAGTAATTTAATACCATCATCATCTTTTCATCAAAGTTTGATGTAGTAATTTTTTAACACAATAAGTTTCAAAACTTTTATACAATTCATATTCAAAATCCTATATATATATATGATTTTGATTATGAATTGTATAAAAGTTTTGAAACTTATTGTGTTAAAAAATTACTACATCAAACTTTGATGAAAAGATGACGATGGTATTAAATTATATATATATATATATATAATTTTATAATTCTCATCATGTTAATTTAGCCAACATGGCATGAAAAGATAGTCTTAGTTATCCAACTTTGTATTTTTTTCCACTTATATCAATCATAAGTCTCCTATATAACATATACAATCTATTTGTGTAAACTTAGACCAAATATTTTTACTTAATAAACTATTTATTATCATGCCTTGAACATTGTAATAATATTGAATCTAAATTCAATATCAAGTTCTTAGAAGAACGAGTTACAAATATATATGATCTCTATCATATTTCATATAGGCAAGAACATTTATGTAAATATTTTTCTTCTAATGACAACTATTATTATACTATAGCAAATGCCTTCATTTGTAGTCCATGTTTATGATTTTTGTAGCTAAATTAAGTGGAATAATTCCATCAAGGTGTTATATCTTTTAGCTCTACTCTATACAATCTATTGCATCCTACTATCACCGTGTTGGCATACACCTTATATGATGCTACTGAAGCTTATAAGACATCATTCAACTCAAAACGTTCTCACATTTTATCATCTATATGATATTAACATATCTCTAAAACTATCACCAAATCCTCAACATGGACTATAACAATATTACATAATAGACATACAACTTTTTTATTTAACTTTGAGAACTCTTCTCAAACATAACCTATGTCCAACAAAAAAAAGATTCATTAATGACTTAGTGTCAACTATTAAAGATAATTTCTACTCATAATAGCATATAAATGTAAGAAAATGAGAGCATTGGTTATATGTCTTGACTACCAATTAAGATCAGTACTAATCATGTATTTGATTACTTCCACTATTTTATTCGAAATAACATCCCTCACTACTATACAGAATGATTACTCTAATCTCTTAAGTAGGTTAATATCTCATTCAAATTTTGTTAATCTTGAGTAACTCAACAAACTAACTAAATTTAAGTTAGGTACATAACATCCTTATCAATCACATCTTATGTGACTCCTATATTAGTTGGGTAACAATTTTTTCCAAAATATATCTTATATATTATATCTAACTTTGCCTCTAAATTTGTATGATCATGATTCATTCATCCAAATCATACAAATTTAGTAAAGTATAATCCATTAGGTTAAATTTAAAATATCTATTAAGGTTAAAAAGGTCTTGAATGCTAAAAAAACTTTACAATAAAAAATCTAGTTGTATTTTTAAATAATAGAAGATAGCACACATCCTCAACATATGCTTAATATTTTAATGAGATACTTAATTTTATTTGTTGCATCAAACACAAAATTGCACGTATATATAAAACATATAGTTTAACAAACATAATATATCAAACATATATTAAACATCCAATTTATGCATATATAATCAAATTTAATGCACAAAATCTCAAGTTTTGTTTGATTCTAGTTATTGATTTTCGTAATCTAAAATAATATTTTCAACTCTTTCAATTATTAAATTAGATTAAACTCATTTTTCTAAATGAATTAAATTCATATTCCAAATAAAAATTTAAATTTGATGTAAACACAATTTTCAAATTCAATTGAAAATTATTTATAGTTATCTTTACTCCTTTAATAAATTAATTGAAAATAATTTTGAATAAATTATGTTTCTTACTTATCATAATTTACAAAAACTCCTTTTTCAAAATTTAATTAGAAGGCATTCTAATCTAATTAGAAAAATTATATCTAATCATTAGAAATTATTTTTCCTTAATTAGAAAACTATTTTCCAATATTAAAAGGAAACTACTTTAAAGTTTAAATAAAATATTTTAAATTTAATTTAAAAGTCTCATACATTATTGTTGGAGTTATGTAAATATAGTGCCCTGAGAAGCAAGTGTATTTACATATAACTTAATTTTTTTCCAGTTACTTTTGTAATGAAAATATTTATTATTAATAAAACAAAAGAGTTTGGTTTTATTTATATGAGCATTATATATCTAGTCCTAAGATACCAAGATTCTTTTGTAAGTAATATACACATACATAGAGATGTATGGGAAACATGTATATTATTAGAATCTAAATTACTTGATCACAGTTGAATAATTAAGTTGGTCACTTGATTATGGTTTAGACTGTAGTGTTGCGATTTATCTCCATGTAAGTAAAATAGTTTACTTCATAGAATATTGAGTTTTATATCATGATAGTAGTTAACTATCGATAATGGCACTATTAAATGAATCTGGACTTAAGTGTGTTTTTTAAAGAATAAAGTGGGTCGTTACTTTAATCTTAAAACATACACCTTAGCCTTCTTTTATTACCAACTACAATCTTGATAAGCGGTGAACTCATATGTGTTTCATTATAATTCTTGATATGATCATAATATATTTTTACAGAGTATCAATCCAATGTTTGCATGTTGGAATTATTAATTGAAACGTGTATCATAGAACTTTCACTCAAATAAATAGTTTATAATGATATCATCATTTTTAGATATTTTACAGAGTTTGGTGATTAAACTGGCGCCAATAGTTTGATGGACTAGCTACCCATCAAGATGAGATCTTGTGTATTAATCACCATATAGAGTAAAACGAGAGATCTAAAAGGAAAAACCAACATAAGGGCAAAACGGTAATTTTACCCTTATTGTGCGGATGGTTATAATATGGTTCATAATAAAGTTTCCAATTGGACATCTTATTTGAAACATGTGTTCTCATAATATTTAGTAACTCAAGAGTTCAATTAATTGTCTTTAGTGGAATGACACTTAGTTAGTAAGCTGAAATTAATTCTAATAGGATTAAATTAATTTCGGGTTTATTAGAACTTGAATTATCTAAGTCCAATTAGATTCCCCACTTGGCTTCTAGGAAGGTTATCAAGCAAATTAAGAAATATAAATAGAGGTTTTAAAGCCCATGATTGAATGCTAGGCTTACTTTAATTAGAAGCCTAAATGAAAATTTAATATTGGGCTTGACTTTAGTTTGATTTGATTAATTAGATTAATTAAATTGAAACAAAGTTATTAAAGAAAGAAAGAGGGCATATTTCGATTTTTTATATCTAAGAGGGCATATTTCAATTTTTTATATCTAAATGTGCAGCTGCACATTTAGCATTGAATTGCTAAATTAAAGATGGTTTTTATCATGCTTATATCATCATTAAATGATCTAATCATTAAATGATTTAATGGTTGTCTTTTAATGATGGCATGTAATGTAACTTTTTAACATTCATTTAATTAAATAAAGGAAGAAGTGCATTTGATGTACTCTCTATTCTTTTTTTCATCCATAACCGAAAATGAGAAGGTCTCATTTAGGTTATTGGTCTTTTCATATAGTCATCTTAAACAAATAAGAAGAGTTTCATTTATTGACTTCTTTATAATTGATTAAAGAATGAAGTGATGCATTAGATGCACATCACTTCTTTCTTTCATGATAACTGAAATTGACAAGGAAAGTAAGAAGTTTTCTTGCACTTTTGACTCACTCTCTCTTCTCATGCATGCATACAAGGACGGAGGCACATTGGGGGCAAGTGGGGGCACTTGCCCCCACTGCCCCCACTTTTTTTTTAATTTTATATAAAAATATTATTATTTTAAATTTTTTATAAAATAAAATAAAATTTTGCCCCCACTCAAAAAAAATTATCCCTATTAAAATTTTGTCTCATTAAAAATAAAAATTTTCCCCCACATAAAAAAATTTCTGGATCCGTCCCTGCATGCATAGCCGAAACTTGAATGAGAAGAGTCTCATTTTTGGCTTCTTTCTTCTAAGAAAAATCTTTTCAAAATATTTATTCTCCTTTTCAACTAAAGGATCTTATTAACTAAGTTGTATAAGAATAACAAGTGGTAGATCGGATTAGTTGAGGATACAACAATAAGAAGAGGATACATTGACAAAGGAAAAGATACAAAAGAGTCAAAGCTATAGTAAGGATTCGGAGAGTATACAAAAGCGAGGAATCAAAGCTGTAGCAAGGAGTTGGAATATTTCTACCACCTTGTTCTTATGTAAATTATTTTCCTTATATTGTATCATGTATGGCTGAAACATGTTAATTTGGTTATGTTATTTTTGTTACATTTTGATTTCGAAAAAGTTTTAAAATCTACCGTTTTAGTTAAATCTTGCATACTATTATTTTTTGATCCAACAATTATTTATTTAGAGATTGATTTCTTAATTAATTAGAAAAGCTTTCTTTAATAATTAAGAAAAATATTTGTAAAATTATTAAAGAATGTTCAATTTTCTCAATTAATAAATCAAACTAAATTTCAATTTTAATCAAGAAAGTATCTTCTCTAAGAAATCAAAAAAGTTAATATTCATAAATAAAGAAATGTTTTCTAAATAAATAGAATAATAATTCTCTATATAAAAATAATATATTTAAATTAAATTGAAATAAATAAACTTTAAGTAAGAAACATATTTGTTAATTATTTAAGAAAACATTTTTCTTAATTTTAAAGAGTCTAGTAATTAATTATATTCTATTTGAATTATAATTAATTTTTAAGTCTAGAAACAACTTTTCTTAAATTTTAATTAGGAATCAATAAAATAATTAATCTTAATCACATAAAAATAATTAATATTATTATAAAATTGATTTTAAAATTTTAAAATAATTTTGAGTTTTGTTCGAAAATATGTCATTGGAAAGCAAATCGTAACCGGCACCAACCCAACAGGCAAGGCAAAGCAAAGCTGCCAAAACCCAGCTTGCTTATCCAACAGCAAAAGACGGCATAAATTAGTGTGAAAAGAAGCCGAAGTTGAACACCAGCCCGTGATCAACAATCCCAAATTGATATATGTCAAAAACAGAAGGTGTAAAGTAGACGAGCACAAGGGAAGTGAATAAGATTGGCCAAACAAACAACGTGTGAATCGAAACTTTAACTGGGATGCTATAATATGCCCCATACAAGGCAGTGAAAACTCCCCCTGTCTTAGCCATTACTGATCGTTTTTTAACGAAAAATGAGAAAGTTTCTAAACGTGCTATGAGATTGAAAGAAAAGGTCTACTGGTGTATCTGCAGTGCAAGACGATACTAGAAATAGATTTGGTTAAATGCTTGAGATGATGGTTTGGTTAAAAGCTATGAGAAAGGATCCTTGGTATGAACCAAATTGGTCTGACCTGGACCGTGGCGCCACTAACTTAGCATTTTCGGGCTCTTATTGTTCAGCCAGTATCCGATTCGTACTTCGTGAACTATGAACCATAGATTTGTTTCAGGTTCGTGTTAAACCATCTTTCTCACCCGAAAGTGCTGGCCAAACTTTCTCCAAAGAAGAAAGTACTGACTCTTGGGTTCACATATTTGTTATTGTTTGGCTTCACCTGATTGATGAGATATGGGGTGCGTCGTTATTTTCATTGCAAGTCTTTGGTTAAAAAGTCATTTAATTAAATGAAAGTGAAAATAATTATCCTAACAAAAAAGAAAGGTTTAACCTTTACTTTTATTGAATTAGTGGATAAATATAACCTCGAGCAGCAAAGGATTTTCCTCACATCTAAAGGTATTGAATTTTTGAAAGTATTATGCACTTCATAGGTTGGTGTACATATTATAAGCGATAGGGACGTGTAAGGTAGGCGTTAGAAGGAATATGCTCCATCACTAGCAACCCATTACCTAACAATGTTGGTTAGGTCCTTAGTGTGCCATTTGGAAAGAAGGAAAAGGTCTATATTCTCAATTAGTAGCAACGTTGACCAAACTATCATGTCAATTACTACATATAACAACGTTATCTTTTTCGTAACGTACACAATACTAGCTGAAAAATAATATTATATCGGATCTATGGCAAAATTTGAAGGATGAAATATCTAAAACTAGTAAATTGAAAAGTTATATTGAACCAATAATTTTCTCTTTCTCTGCCCCTCCCCTCTCCTCCTTATTTAGTCTTCGTATCAACAATCAATCCATCCACAGCTCTTCCATTTTTAGTGTTCCTCCATCTTTTCGTTGTCCCCAGCATGAAGCATTACCATTTACCAATCTCTCCTCCCTTTCACTCTATTGTTGACTTATGTCTGGTTTCATTTTTCAGTGAACTGTGGTACATTTTATTACATGTCAAACCCTGCACAATACAAGCGGAATAGCGGATTTGAGCTGAAAATTGTTCTTCTTGTTGTTTAATGGTTTCATGCATACTTAAAGAATGTTATTTGTTCGTCTATGAGCTTAAAGCTATTGTTCCCTTTCATGACGAGCTCTATGTTGGTAAATCTCTATAGATGCATTAATTATTACAGTTTTGGTGATGAACTTGACATCATTCATAAAATAATCAAGCATTAGAGCCGTAAATCAAAAGTAAAGAGCAAAATAAACATTAATTTACATATGATTGTATTCATCTTTATGGGAAATGGATGGAGTTTAAGAGCCTATCACATTATAGGTTCTTCAGGAAAATTTGACCATCCACCTTGGGTTCATAGAAAATCAGTTCCTAGTATCAGATATCACATTATATATTTATATTGTGACAAGCATTTGAAAAATAGGAAAAGTTGATGACTTGCGTATTTAGATGTAATGATTTTGGCGAGTATGAAAAGTGTGACCTCATTCGTAGAATAGGGATTTATTTTTATACTGGTCGTAGGTATATAGGATAATGTCACTTATCCCCATCTCATAAAATAATGGGAGATCTTAGTTTATTGGACCATTAAATGAGATTTAACTTATAAGGAATTAATCCATATCTATAGTTTTCTCCCATATTTCAATCGCAAGCCTACTTTAACATTGATGATTTTAATCTGTAATAAAAGTTTTAGGTTTAAGTTTAAAAGCATGAGTATGAGTTACATCATGACTGCATTTTTGTTACTTTGTGTCAAATCTTTCTCATCATTTGGCTATTGTAAGTTGATCTTGATGATGAGGCTTACACCCCATTTTTAGTAAGTTGAATTTCAGACTCAGGTTATCAAGCTGAAATGAAAAAGAGGAGGCTTTAATAATAGGTTTGCGCTGCGATCGACTGATAATTGCGAGTCGTAATTAGTGATTTCAAATGATAAAGGATTTGAAATGAATGCTTTGGAGGGGCAATTAATCCGTGTATAATGCATCCGTAGACATACATATATGATGAAAGAAATATCTTCTTGGATTACGAGTCCTTTGGCACAAGCATTAGAAAATTATAGGGCCACAAGGGAGCATTGTTTTGTAAGTCTGGTAAGATAAAGCATTTATTATTATAACTTTATACATAGCCTAAGGTTGCTACTTAATGATTTTTATGTCGAGTTGCTAAGGGAGATAGATATAAGTTAAGTCAGTTGTATCCTCACTTTTGGTGTTTGATATTAGGCTTCTTAATAGTCTATCATAAAGCCAAAAGCATTAACGTGTTCAAATTTATGCATTAATTAAGGCTTATAAATAAGTTTTCAGGGTGGTACAATATTACAAATACAAGTTCTAACTTGAAAATCAAAGTAAGAAACCTCCCAGTAAAATGCATCACTAGAAGAGGAAGTTTTTATTCATCTCTTTGAAAGATGGTAGTGAATCAGATTTCATACATGTGTGGTGTGAGATGCTAACCTCCAGTTTAGAGATAAAGATAAGTTTAGTGACATATTATCTACTTAAGCAAAAGCCTTAGTAGAGTAATGTAGTTCTCTTTCTTGGAAGATATCACAAAAGAGTTATTAGAGGCTGAAGTTTCTAATGAACAGGCTCGTGAACAATGATTTAAGATTTATAACATTCATGTATTGATCATGGTTAGGTCGGCTGTGCTAGGCCCAGAGCCCAAATCTGCACGTCCATGGCCCAAACACAAGTTTACATGTCTACGACTCCTCCGCAGGTGTTAGACTCCCATGCAAACGCAAAGACCTACGTAAAAACCTAAATCTAGCATCCACTCCATATATAAGGTACTACTTTGCCTGGATTGAGGTACGAGATTAGAACCCTGATTTTCTCTACTT
>JANVCQ010000007.1:22002162-22013842 GCA_025531925.1 Erythroxylum plowmanianum | reverse complement strand
TTCCTTTTGCCCATCCCTTTCTTCTCCTTTTCCTTTTCCTTGCCCTTATCTGATGGGCAGGACGGTCGGTCAACAATTCGATAAATCTTCTTTCTCTTAAGAGGTCGCTCGGCCTTCTCTTCCTCCCCTCCTCTACGATCACCAGGCTATCACCAGTCGACCGTGTCATCGCTGCTGGCGGTTCGGGGACTGCCGCCAGAACAAGCGTTGCGGACTGATCAAGAATAATAGTCCGAGCAGCATCTTGCTCAGAAACAGCTGGTTGAGTGGCATCCGCGCCGACCTCCCCCTTCTTGCTTTGGGCCTTGGACTTGGAAGGCTTATCAGCTTTGCGCTTGCCCTTGATAGGGTTGGAGGACCCGGCGAAATCTTCAATCCTTGTCATGGCTGCAGAACAATAAAAACAGGGCAGAAATCAAAACCAATGCTTACAAGTACGATAAATAGTTCCAACACGAGGAATCAACCAGAGGGGCTGGCTTCTTCTCCTAGCCCGCTAATTATGGGCGGGGGATCAATTAACAACGAATCAACTGAGGCCCCCCAACGATACCCCTTGATGAGGCGATCGAAGTCATATCGGCCAAGCTCCTTTATCTGACCAATCACCTTCCACTCCTCTCCGCTAAGAGACACGCTAGACGTGTCGTTCCACCGCTCGGCTAAAGGATACCTCCACGACTGAGACTCGAAGGAAGATCCTGGGGGTTTCACAAAGAAGTACTTCGTCCGCCAAGAGGAGATTTTTGAGGCTGTTCCGGCCGGGCGATATCGGGCATCTTGATACTGCAGAGAAGGAATCTCGGTCCCAGAGCTCGGGCTCTGGCTCATTCTAAAAAAGTGATGTAAGATGCCGATCGAAGGCAGACAGCCAAAATGATGGCACAACAAGGCCAAACCATTAATGAACCTCCACCCGTTCGGAGGAATCTGGCTCGGCATTAGCTGGTACTCAGCGCACTCCTCGTTGATGGTCGAGATATATGGAAGCCTCATACCCCCGACCAAAAAGAAACTACCGAAAACAGCAATATACCCACTCAAATTGTTGTGGATTCGTTCGTGCCTTAAGGCCAGCCTAGGCCCCCAGGACATAGGGATGTTAAACTCAATAATCAACCGATTCAACTCCCCCACGGTCATTGTTGATTCGTTTCTCGGAGGTGCCTCCACAACCAACCCGTCCTTCCGTTCTCTCGTAGAGACTTCTTCAGTACCTCTTACCACACTTCTAGAACTGACTGACGACATGCTTACTAAGAGGGAACTTTTGAAAAAATTTTAGAAGAGGAGACGAGGAAAAAGGGCGTACCTATTTGGTGATGGAAGTCGGAGATTTGAAGATGGTTGAAAGAAAGCTCTGGAAGCTGAAAACAAGAGAATGCAAAAGGAAACAGAATGAAAACCAGAAAGCAAAACAAGCGTAAAGAAAGCTTATAGCCTGCCGACCCTAAGTATTTATAGAGGAGCGGGTGAACAACCGTCCCAATCAACGATTGACCCATGGAGCAAATCTGAGGTGAACTCAGACACGTGGCAGAATATGAGATGAGGTGAATTAGGGTTATTAAAAATCCAGAACGGCGCGGCGGTTCAAGGACACGCATGATGGCTGATAGCTGCGCAGTAGTTGAAAGGACGTGCGTGACAATCTGTCAGAGGACACGAACCGTCAGTACAGATCCCGCTCAAAACTCCATTTAAATCTCTCCATCCAAGCGATCGGCCTCGTCATTACACCCGAACGATCGACTTTATCACTACGCCCGCTCGACCTACCATGTCGCTATAGCTGACCGATTTATTCTGACATCACCCTCAATCGACCCGCCAAGTCATTACATCTACTCAGACGATCGCATCACGACCTACTCGATCGATCGGGCCTAGCACAAACTGCCCTGGAGACATCCTGCCCAACACTTATGTACTCCTCCGACCCTTCCTTTCGACCAGACTCGAGGAGTAGGGGGGGCTTACGGTTAGGTCGGCTGTGCTAGGCCCAGAGGCCAAATCCGCACGTCCACGGCCCAAACATAAGTTTACACGTCTACGACTCCTCCGCAGGTGTTAGACTCCCATGCAAACGCAAAGACCTACGTAAAAACCTAAACCTAGCATCCACTCCATATATAAGGTACTACTTTGCCTGGATTGAGGTACGAGATTAGAACCCTGATTTTCTCTACTTTTACAGCGACCAAAACCTTCACAAAAGACTAACTTGAGCGTCGGAGAGGCTTTCCGGGAACCAACCCCCGGCGTGCCTTTATTGTTTTGCAGGTATCTCTTAACCAGAATAAGTCAAACTCATGGATCCAAACAGCAACGTACAGCCTCATCAGAATCAGGCTGAACCAGATCACAAGCTCTCTTACTACAAATATACATTCTAACTAGCATAGCATCGATGGTGAAAAGCTTACCTATAAAGACAAATATACCAAGTCGAGAAAAAAAGAAAGTTTGACAAGAATCACAAGGGGAGTCGTATATCATTTACATTATGATATACATTAGCATAGCAGAATATTTGAGGGAATCATAGCTTTTATGCCACCAAATATCATTTACATTATGCCTGGAATCATGAAACCTTTCTAGTATATTTTACAATTCCTTGATGTGATAGGAGGAAAGCTCCTACGATTAATGAGGTCTACTATCCTAGATGGTCTGTCAAAGTTGGAGATTATACAACAGGTCTGCAGATGATAAGAAAGTCTATCATCTTGACATTATGTTTGAGCTACTCTAATTATATAGGAATATCTATTTCTTGTAGGGAAGACCCAGCCTCCTCCATAATCAAAATAAAATCTGTAAGTTAGATATATCATTGTTTAAGTCCCATTGCTTTAAAGGTCTCGTAAATGTAAGCATCGATAGAATTAACATTAGCTACCAAAATTCTTTTTAATTTAAAGTTTACGATGTTTGAGATAATAATTGTTGCATTTATAAGAGTATTATTATTCAGACTCCTCTTCTTCATTGAATACTATTTATCTCTTTGTTCATTATTTTTTGATCTTAATGTTTATTCATAGCATTGATATGGTTATAATGAGTGAACCTCTTCATCTAAGACCTGTTACAATTGCTATTTCCACCAATAATTATGTTTATCACTAAAGTAAACTTTCCATATCCTATTCTCATATATGGAATTTTTGACTGTTGCCTAACAACTAATTAGTTTGTTAGACTATTTTATGTCTCATGTGACTTATAATTTAAGTCTCATAAAAAGCATCTAAGATAATGATTATTGGGTATTATAGAATGGATCTCAAATGGGTCGAAGACCCTTTTCCTTTCTCTTCCAACAATGAACCATCATGATGATTGATGAGCCAACATGATGATTGGTGATTGAGTATTTAAGTTTTAGAAACAAAACTTATGTATGGTAATCTCAATTATTTTGAACCATTGAAAAACCACATTATAGTAAGGAAGCAGAAAGGGAATAAATCAACATCTTACAAAGCAAAACAATCATGGATACAGGTACGCACAAATCATTCAATCCATAAATGTCTTACAATTGGTATCAGAGCGTGGTATTGTTTGTTGTATTTCTAGAATGTGATTTTTATGTTATTTTCTGTATTTGGTTTTGTTTTGTTCTTTAATTTCCATTCATTTCTGAAACTAGTTTTCGGTCTTAATGATGGAAACGAAAATGAAAACCCATTAAATGTGTTGAAGAACTGGAATGATGCCATCTTTGACATGTGTGTATGATTGTTTTAACGAACCGAATATGAAAGTTGATATGTATGTGTTGACTAATCTTCGGTGTGATATAACAATGCATAAGACAACATAAAAATAAACTCACCATCACTTGGTATGAAAGAAAACTCATTACCGATATGTCTCTTCCTCTGTATCCATGATAATGCCATGCAAAATTGAAAATATAAAACCTAAAGTTTTTGGTATGAAGAGATGTTCTGGGTAAGGTTGGATGGTTTAGAGTGAGAAAATAAATGGGTTTTGTATCATGTAATGACTACCGAAGAAGACAATGGTGGATTACATTTTGTTGGTTCATGCAAAAGAGGATTCTAGAAAGGACTTGTTAAGAAGAATCCATAAAAGAAGAAAAAAAATTATAGAATTGTCGAAGGAAGACGATGATCAGCGTCTGTCGCATGCATTGAACACGCCAGACGTTGCGTCCTTCTGCAATGAGCATGCACTAGAAAAAGCTTCACCAGACTCAGACACAGCGCGTGCACTGCACGCGCCAGACGGACTTCCAGGCTCAGAAATCAGCTTCTGGGCTAATTTTTGTTGAGTTTTGGGCCATTAAGGGTATATTGAGTTAATAAATTTAGAAATCAGCTTCTGGGCTAATTTTTGTTGAGTTTTGGGCCATTAAGGGTATATTGAGTTAATAAATATTTATGGCCCAATTATAATGGATTATTTAATTCATAATTGATTTATAAATAATATAATTTTGAAAATTTGTTCCATATTATATATTTCTTTGGTACTTTGAATATTTTATATTATGTAATAGTTAGAATTAAATTTTCCTAGTATATGTTGAATGTGATATATGACATTATAGACATTTAGAATAGTTTGTTAGTCACCAAAGTGACCAAACTAATTAAATTAAATTTTTTCATATATGATAATTGACCAATTAAATGTTTATTGCATAGACACAGCTTGTAGTCACCAAAGTGGCCTAGTTTGAAAAATATTAAGCATTTAATTGTGATTTGTTCAATTGTTCAATATGATATGATGATAAAATGACATAAAGGTTGAACTGAACAATTGAGATTATTAATTATAATGCTAGGAGGTCACTCAAAGGTAGACCATTGCTTATAATTAATGACATTAAAGGGAATTTATCAACATATTTAGTTAATATGATTGTATATCCAAAGATAACATGCATATTGACTGTAATATGCTTGATTGTCCATTATAGTATTACATATGCATCATAATAGGTTACTTCTATGCAAAGGAGTTCATGTTAAAGCTTAAGGAATACTCCCAATCAAATATAGCTGACAAGTCCATAGTAGGGACTTTAATGAGTGAACTAACGACCAAGAAGTTTGAATGATCATAGCCCATTCATGATTATATAACTCATATGTCAAACCTAGCTGCAAAGTTGAAATCTATGGGTATGGATGTGTAGGGCCCCGTTTTCGGAACCCAACTCTTGAACCATAAAATGTGAGCATATTCTAAGAAATTACCTTAACTATTATTGGTTCATCTTCTTTCTCTAAAACTAAACATGTTGGACCCCGATTCTGGAGCTCAACATTCGTAATCAAAAAATGTGATCTTCGTAATCAACTTATTGCTTTAACTTCAAAATAGTCTTTGGAAAAAATCTTCCGACCAAAATTTCAAATTTGATTTCTTCAGAATATGTGAAGCTCTATGTCTCTTATTTATTTTGAAACAAGAACCATCTCATTCGGAGCTCTATAGCTCAAGATATGCTTAAAAATCCAACGTATGTTCATAACCCTGTTATGCTCTTCCAACTGATCTCTCACTTTCTTGCCATAAAACTTTTTCAACTCAACACCAAAAGCTACCAATTTTTATGGAGAGCTAGAAAAATGTCTTAGGAATCTATTTCTTCATGAATCACTTCATTTTGAGGTTGGATGAAGAAGTTATGGCCAAAATATCAAACATGTTTAAGTCCTTAATCATTTTGTACCTATCTTGGGAGAATTAGCATAACTTTCTCTATAAAGCTTGGATTGAAGCCATTCATGTACCATTGGAAAGAAAACTTCCAGATCTAAAAGTTTCATGAAGACCAAAAATCGAGATTCTACCTCTAAAAGGGTCAAACATCGTAAGCTACTATAGCTGTTCTGTGAATGTTCGTTTAACGGACATACATGTCTGCCTAACGGACATAGACGAGCTTGGGAGCCATTTTTCACTCAAGAAGGTCCGTTCAATGGACCTAATGTCCATTAAATGGACATTGGTGAGGCTGGGGGTCCTTTGTCAGCCGAGAAGGCCCGTTAAATGGACCTAAAGTCCTTTAAACAAACATTGGGGTTTCCCAGACCCCTCCAAAGCCCCTCCAATGCTTCCTACATCCATTCTAACATTATATTCACCCATAATCTTCCCAAATTCAACCCTTCTAGTGCAATACTACTTCAAATCCATTCAAACACCATCTTTGTCCCATTAAATCCTCTAATCCCTACTCATGGATTCATCAAGACCACTAATTCTCATCATTTACCATAGTTGTCTTGGGTTTACATCCTATGCAGCATCATCACTTATAATACTCATATATCTCAACTCTGATATCCAAATTTTGCATACTTTATAGAGTTGGAAAGCTAAGAGGATAACTACAACTTTTCTGAAGTCAACTTTGTCTATTTCTACCTAGATTGATACAGTTTTTCCCTGGAAGTTAGAACACAAATTTTTACCTCTATGAAATCTTAAAAATTGTCCCAAATTCATGTCCTTAACTAATGCAACATCATTCTTATCCATTCATAATTCCTATTTTCTTTTCCATAACATCTCACTTATGTATATATATCTATATATATCACAACAATTCATGTTTGAAATCATCAACTCAAGTCGATAACTTCTTCAAGTGTACTTAATTCCAACTTAACCTCATCCTTAATTAATTCATATTCCAACTCCACCTCATCCATACACAAATTCACATTTTAGATCCATATACAAATCCATATTTGATTAGCATCATAAATTAAGAGTTTTACAACTTCAATGGGCATTTTGAGCCACAATACAATATTTTGCAAAATCCCAAAATACATAAAATGCTTGAACTATAATTGCTCAACATGCGACTACAACCTTGTTTTACATAAATTAATCCAAAATAAAACAAAACATGCAAATTCGAGTGATGCCTTGATCCTTTTTCACTCAATCTCTTGCTCATCACCTGAATAGGGGAAGGAGAGTGTGGGTGAGCTTAAAAGCTCGTGGGTAACAGTTTATAATCGATAAAAAGAAAAACCATTGAAATTATTCATTTGTCATAGAAAATTCTTATTAAATTCAAGAAAAGCGTAGTTCTCAACCAATTCACAATAATACAAATCATGTATGCATCAACTTGACAATTCACAGATGCAATGCACAACAAATAGCTCGAGGGTTCCATGGAAACATAATGGAGAAACCGAAGTTTGCACCATGAACAAAATGAGTCCATTTTTGAAGTTCATATGTCACAAGCGGGCAGCCGGGAGAAGGCTCTTGTCAACGTACACGTGATGAACAGAATGGTTCCACTCTCGCCCAAACACAATCAAATCTCATGCTTAATTCATTTCCATACATTTTCATATTCTCATGCTTTTTCCTCTTTTTCTCTATACAAAATGTCATGACACATTTCAATGGCATAACATGATCATACATCACAATGCATTTTTCCACATTCACAACAATTCAAATCCAATCGATTAAACATATACACACATATAAGCAAATTCTTTAAATCATTTAAAAGCAATATATGCACATTTATGAAATACTTGAAATCATTTTATTCTCTTGATTTTGAAAACTTTAATGGCTCATTATTCAATTATAAACATGAAACCCACCTTATTTCCTTGCTCATAAACTTGCTCAAAGATGTCTCTCCCCTTACTCCTCTTGCCTTCCTTGATTTCCTTTAACATAAGCCAAAAATTCCATTCAATAGGAATTCCAATTGAGAACCCACAATACATATATTCATAAAATTGATCCTAGAATCCTTAAACCCATACATTTCTTAAGCTATATGAACCAAAACCCTTTCAAAAATCCAAAGATTAAAATCCAACTTACCTTAAATCTCCATGAAATGAAGAGTTTCTTGGCTCTAATGAAAGCTCTCATCTTCTTCTTCCTTTTTCCCTTCTTGAACAACCTCAAATTTCCTCTTGAAAGCCAAGCAAAGATAAAACCTAGTTTCTTTTTCTTCTTTTTCCTCTCCTAATTTCTCTCTTCTCTATGACTCTCTCTCTCTCTCTCTCTCTCTTCTCTTTGCTTCTTCTCTCTCAATTTTTGTTCTTGCTTCTTCCTTAAAAGCCAAACAACCCTTCTTATTACAATTTTGTCATTAATGATTGTGCAATGACCATTCTGCCCTTCCTTTAATGCCTTATAGCCTTAATGCTTCAATGTTCTTGCCAAAATGCCCTTATACATATATACTCTGACAAGACTATTTTATTTCAATTGAATTATATAATAAAATCCTACAATCATTTACATACTACTAGCTCCAAAAATAATCCATCAAAACCTTATAATTAACTAGTCTTTCCATATTTACCCTTCTTTTGTCTTTATAATTAACATCTTATGCTTCTAACTCCTTGACTAATGATCATGGAAAAATTGAAGGAATTTGATAATACTTCCTTCTAGCAAAATATTCCTCATTGTCTTAAGTTTCTAATAACACCAAAAATTATTCAATTTGGTTCAGAAATTTGAAAGTTATACCTCAACATCTCCGAACTGTTCTTATACTGAAAGAATATTCTGTGTTCAACTTCCATCAGAAATTGATATTCTTAGAGAGTAAATTAAAACTCAATTTCATCAGACAATTTGTAGCATTATGCCTGTAGTTTACTCCAAATTAAAAATCATCTCTTTTGGATAACTAGAGAAAAGGTTATGGCTAACACACCGAAGCATTTTCAGTGAACATGTTTCAACTACATTTTCCAACTTTTAACTTCCAACATTTCACATATAATAGTTCTAACTTCCAAGAAAAGTTTGGGGTCTACCAGGATGTGAGTGAGTCCTTTCTGGTACAGTTTATAATCAACTCACTTCCTCTAGAGTTTGGACAGTTCCAAGTGAATTATAACACTATTAAAGAAAAATGGAACGTTCAAGAAATTAAGGCCATGTTAGTTCAGGAGGAAGGGATTGAAGAAAATAAAGGACCACTCCATTCATCTCACATTTCATCAAGGTGCTAATAGCAGCAAAAATAAACCATGACAGAAAGGTAAAAATAAGGACAAAGCTCTCAACAAAGTTAATGAGGGTCGAATGAAGAAAGATAGGAGATGCCAGTTCTGTAAGAACCCTGATCACTTTCAGAAAGATTGTTCTAAAAGAAAGGCTTGGCTCAAAAAGAAAGGTACATACTATGTCTCAGTATGTTTTGAATCAAATCTTATTGACGTGCCTAAAAATACCTGGTGGTTAGATTCTGATGCAACTACTCATGTGTCACGTGTTAAACAGGGATTCCTTTCAATCTAGACCATAAATGGAACTAAAAAGTTCTTATATATGGGGAACAGAATGAAGGCACGGATAGAGGCCTTTATTTATAAACATCGATATACCTTTATATAAAAATCCTGGAAGTAGGTTTTCGATGATGTCTCCCCTTCTTTGAAGCTTTATTTTTACCCCCCAAAAATAGTTAAAAGGAAAACTATTGTGGCCCTAGATTTGGAAATACCCAAAGAAGTTATGAAGAAATAGTAGGCAATTCTTTTGAGGTTCTTCATGGATAAGAGGCCTTCTTTCCAAACCATAAACTCTTGAGCTACAAAACAGTGGAAACTTTAGGAAGTGTTACTGAATAATAATTCTTATTCAAATTTAGCTCTGCAAAATTAACACAAAAGATTCTGGAAATGGGGATAACTACAAACCTTTGTTACTACAGGGCTAGAAAACAGGCATCAAAATTGAAGACTTAATATATATATATATATATATATATATACATATCCATATTTGGGTATGTGTCTAGAGAACTAGACTACCCAGGGGTTGAGCCACTTAAGAAGTTTTATTAGGAATCCTCTTTCCTTGGATGTGACCACTACAACACTAAAAAAAGTTAGCTTTACCAAAATTTGTATTTTGGTGGAGGCATCTGAGGAGATACCATAAGTAATACCTATAATGAGAATGGATGAGAAGGGAAACCTATTTGAAGACTAGCTAATTGTCACATACAACTAGAAACTTGGAAGCTTAAAACTAAACCAATCATAGGTGCCTATTGGAAGGTAGTTCAAGATAGGGGAATTCAATGAATTGAATCACTCAAATGAAGTGGGAAAAGATGACTTAATCCCCAACACATGTCAGGAAAGTTTGGAAGTTGAGGAAGCATCAAAAGGATCTACATACAAGGAAAGAATGCAGGTAATAATGAAGCAAACTAAGGAAATTTCTAAGGGAGACATGAACAGAGCAGTCCTCCTAAGAACACTTGAAGATCCCTTCAAAAGGAAATAGACAATTCCTCTAAATCATTACCTCAGGAAGCATTGGTCTAAGAAGAAGCATTGGAGGAGATTAACTTACATTCCAGCTATAAGAGGGTGACAAGGAAAATTTCTAAAAGGAAGAAGAAGTGTTCAACCTCCCAAATCTAATGCCTCTATAAACTTGGAACATATGAGTGCTTAATTGCCCTAATACGCAAAGAATGATAGTTGATTACATTTAGGAATCCAAACCCCTTTTGATTAGTCTTCTAAAAATAAGAATAAAGGAGAACAATAACATTAAACCTCTTTTTAAAAAGAAAATAAGAGTTTCCTTACTAATCACAATTGTCATTATAATGGTAAAATCCTAGTGGCATTTGAGACAAAGGAAGTAGAAGCTTAACAAATTCTAATGGAGTAACAATTTATCCATCTCAAAGTTAAGAGAAAGAGCACTAATATAAGTTTCCAGGCCTTAATCATTTATGCTTTTAATCATAGATTTCAAAGAGAATATTTATGGAATAGCTTGATTAGAATTGGAAATGGAATAAGGGAATCTTGGGTAGTTATTAGGTACTTTAATTTTATGATATATGCCAATAAAGTAGAAGGGGTAACCATTTGCCCAAGGAATCATACAGATGAGTTAAGGGATTGTGTAAATCAAATCCAAGTCATAGATTTGAATATTAGGGGTTGATTATTTATATGGAATAATTAAAAACAAAGGCAATAAATGATAAGGAAGAAACTAGACAGGGTAATATTAATGACGCTTTATTACAAAACTTCCTTAAAGTAAATCCTCTTTTGTTGTAATCATTCATTTGACTATAGTCAAATTTTCATTCAGAATATATTATGTCAGCAAAGAAAGTGTTTCACTTTTAGATTTAATATTTTTCTTATTGTTTTAGTAATGTTATGTCCAAGGGAGTTAATGATAACATAATAAGTACCAAGATGTGTAAGTCTATAAGGAAGTTGTAGTTGATCAAAGAATCCACAAAGAATAGCCCTTAGAAGATAGTTATAGAGGCAAAAGAGAAACTAGCCAGAATTCAAGAAGAGTATACAAGGACCTAAAAAGTGATCAACCTAAAAATAGGTAAAATTCTACCTTAGATCACTACACAAGAATGTTAGAGATTAATGGTTCACTACTAAGGCAAAAGGCTAGGGCGATTTGGTTAAGGGATGAGGATAGAAGTACAAAATTCTATTATATAACATATTAAAAAGGAGAGATATAAACATAATAACCTCATTAAAGGATAAGAATGATATAGTTCTCAACAGCAAAGAGGAGCTGCAAGGAAAGGCCTGTTGGACCCCGAACTTTCGGTGAAAATTTGAAATATTAAAATGAATTCAATGAGTATAGTCGGATATGAATTGTG
>JANVCQ010000007.1:21980958-22002062 GCA_025531925.1 Erythroxylum plowmanianum | reverse complement strand
TTTGTCCTAGTCCAAATGTACCTCAAATTCACCAAAAATTCTGAAATAATGCTAATGGTCTCCAAATAAATTTTGAACACAAATAACTTACAATTCACATTTTAATCACATTTATAAATCAATTATACCCAGAAAATGTCTATGAATGCATGTACAATTATTTGTATATGTGTAAAATCAATAATATCGTGTGCGTGTATTTGACATTATGCATAAGCATGAATTATGCTTCCTAATTTCTCATTAATCTCTAATAAACACCATTTTAATCTTAATTCAAGTGACAAGATGTTACAATATAGACCAGAATCTTCTTGTCGCAACTCAAGTACATCTTTGTAAGAATTGATGAATGTTGTGATTGCTAACAATCTCCAATTTCAATAGAGATTATAGAAGTAGTTGTAATAGTTCTAACAGAAAATGAAGCATATAACGTCTAGAAACTAGAATGTGGCAAGCCAAATAAGTGAGATGGCAGTAACGATCGATTATCTAGAATCATAAATAGAAGAGGAGCATTCATGTCAACCCAAGGTATACCCAATGGATGTTAGTGCAGAAACCTTACAGAGTGATGATGACCTTGAGAATTTTGAGAGCAATACTCAAAGAATTGCATGTGAAGAAGAAGTTGAGGAGGAGTTTGAACCAAAAAAAGACATATCATTTAGCTCAGAGGTAAGTATTGAGTTCATGATATTTTAAACTAACTATTTACGTGTACATAGCATATTAGAGGAATTAAATGAAGAAGAAAAAGGTGAATAGACATTTGAGATCTTTCCAAAGTGCATGGACTCAGTCAAGATTGAAAGTTAGATGATGGGGAAGATGCTAAATATGACAAGTCATCAACTGAGACCCTATCATGAAGAACCTCACGTGGAGGAGCCACATGTGACACCTGAAGATCACAATTTTGTCAGGTGAGGAGGAAATATGGAGTTGAGCTAGTGACTATAAACAAAGGCACTTCCTAGGAGGCAACCCAAGGGAAGTAAATTTCTTTTCTTTACATTTTCGCATTTCATTTTATATGTATGTGTGTTCTTTGTTAGTTTGTTTCTTGCTTATTTGACGTTTTCAATTAAAATGAGAGAAAGATTAAAACAACAAAACAAACATTTTCTCTTTTCTATTGATTTAAGACTATATAGTTATAATTAGATTGTGAATTGACTAGGAAATTTCGTAGCAACTTTAGCATGTACTTTTACTCTTGTTATTGGTCGATGTGCATTATCTTTAGAAGAGTAGTGACTAGTGGTAGAAAAAGTAGGTGAGATTTTGAGCCTTATTTAACTGACACATTCATATCAGTCTCATTGTATTTTGATAATGTATAACCTTCATAACATGTACATCCTAATTTTGCCTTGAATTTTCGTTTGATACCACATTTTTATCACATGCATTAATATGAATATGATAAGGCATTCTTTGCTTTTCTACATTAGCCAAATAGCCTACCTATTATATGATTTTTTTTTAATAAGCCCCTTTAAGCCTTATTAGCCTTTCCTTTTGTATCAACCACATTACATGCTTGATACTTAACCAAATGTCTTAACCAAGCCATAAAGCTAGTGGAACATTTGTGATTGGTGAGTTTGTGGATGTACAAAATTCTAAGTGTGGGGTGTACATATGTGTGAGTTGGTTATAATGTTGGGATGTTATTTTATGTCTTATCATTGAAATTCTCATGTTGATGTAATTTATTTTAATTTTTATATGGAAAAGAAAGAAAGAAAGAAAGAAGCAAAAAAGAAAAAAGTTTAAATAAATGTATCAAGGAGGAATTGCATATGTGTTGAAAAGTTGTTTATGATTAATGCTTCCTTTTAAAGTTGTAATGAATGTGTTATTAGAGTATGTTGAATAAGAGGTAGATGTTGGCTTGGAAGGTTAACTCTTTTGTGTTTTCAATGCATTGTCAACAATTGTATGAGTGATTTCTTCGGATTGGTATATGCTTTATGTGGTTTGTGTGTGAGAGCTGAATTGGGTTGTGAAATATAAATGTTGCATTCGTTATAACTGACGGTACCCAGTTTTTTATGAGTGTTAACTTGTGCACTTGATGTCACATTGAATGTTGTTTTGTTTCACTAGCTTTGATGGCTTTCATGCTACTTGACCCAAATACATCTCACTTTACCTTTACCCATATTACAACCTTGAAAAGTCCTATGATCCATGATTTTGCATGCGAACATTAGTGGTGGAGAAATGAAATGAAATGCAAAGTTGTGGAATGACATGAGCATGAATGGTGTTGAGTGTACCTATAGATATATTTTAGTTAAACACATTTTTCAAGTTTACCATTAGATTGCTCAGCTTTTGATGATGATGAATGATGATTGATCATAAGTAAAAGCTTGGAATGTTGATTTCTTGCTATGATCTTTGAAAGCCATTCATCTTTGTTTATGATTACGTAGTCTTAGAACCTATGGGAAATGAGTTAATACTTTTAGGTCTATAAGTTTAATTTTAATGTTTTGCCTGAGGACGACCAAAAGCTAAATGTGAGGAAAATTGATAACTGTTTAATTGATTATGAAAGTATTTCATAACACTTAGCGATTATTGGCATGAAATTATTTAAGATACTCATTTTGACTCATATGTTATTTTAGATACGATTCAGAAGCCAAGAAGTTAAAGTAAGACAAAAGCTCAATATTTTGGCCATTTTTCAAAGATTTATTTTCACTTGTCTTTATGAAGCAAGAAAAAGAAAATTAAAAGACAAGAAGGAAAAAATACAAAGAAGATTTAAAGTTGGTCGCTACTATGCATGTCCCATGTAAGAATGTGAGTTCAAATTTAATGAAAAGCATTTGGATTAATTGGTAGAGCAATATGAAGGAGTAGTCCACACTAGAAGAAAACGACACAACTAAGGAATGAAACACAGAAACATAACCAGCAGCTTAACAAATGGGAAGCACGTTAAAATGCAATGCAGGAGGAGTAACCAGGAGACAAAATGCGGATGATGTCTACGAGGACATCTGCATTTCAGCGTTTTCATTTAATGCAAATGCTATCGTTCATGCTAAAAGGAGGAGCGTAGGTTTTTAAAGGAGGGACGTGAACAGTATGCTTGGACAAAGAATTAATTTGTCAAATTAGAGAATAGTAGCGAAGACCTTGTAAATAGAGAAAAGAAGGCAGAGTGAAGAGGCACTACTAGGGTCTTCGTTAGGGGTTATTAATGGGGCTTAAGCTTTTTTTTAGGAGAGACCCATAAAAGGCTAGACGTCCTAATGCCAGTTCAGAGGTGACATCGACATTGATGACCCAGGTTAAGTATATTTCACTATTTTGTTGTTTCTTTCTCTCATTAGGAATTGATTATGTTATCTTGTGATGATTGTTTGTGAAACGCAAGTGCACGATTGTCGAAGTGAGTAATAAATTGGTAAGTATCGGGTTGTGTCATAGGGATTACGAAAAAGTTTAAATCTATACTAGCTAATAGTGTCTAAAATCAGGTTGGGTGAAATTTTAGGAAATTAAAAACAATTTAAAGAATTATTAAAAACTCAAAGGAATTTATAAGCAACTACTCACTTCAATGCAACCAAAATAACTATGAATATGACAAATCTATGCAATAACTAATTAAGAAAAGAGTGCAACAATTGACTAATTAAAAGTATTAACTTCAATGGGGAATGACTTTCTCTTAGGGAATGATATTTTTGTCAACCTTAATATTGAATTAACTATCCTCCATAAATGAAAAATCCTAACCTTGTATGTGAATTTTAAGAGTAATTAATCCCCTTCTCCTAAAGGTAAACTAATCTATCCACTCTAGACATCACTTAGTAATCCCTTACTTAAGCTCTTCCTAGAGTTTCTTAAGTTCCAAACCCAAACCTTCTATTTTCACTTCCTATGTTTCTTGGGTCTCCCAACTCCCAAGAAAATCCTAACTGAAATTCCTTCAATCTTCTAGCAAAACCCTCTTTTTCTAAAGGTGAATTTATACCAAACAAACTTCCAATGATCCAAAGTAAGAACAAATAAAACCTAAGAAAAATCAACAAGTGTAAGAATATTCAGTCATGGATTCCAGCAAATTTTAATATTAAAGCATCATCAAAACATCAAATCTCTAAGAGAAATTAAGGTTCTAGCTAGAAATCATCTTGCCAAGCAATCCACAAGGAAAAACCCTAGACAACCTCATGAAGAAACTAAATTAAAAAAACACTGTGAATGGAGTGCTGTGTTTCTGTGTGTGAATGAAGTAGGGGCTGTTGCTTTTGGAGGGGTCCATGAGTGGGATGGAGTCCAATTGCATCTTGTGTTTTTTTCTAGTGAGGTTGCTTCTTTGGCAGAGAAATGGAGGCTAAATTGTGCGTGAGTGAGTGGTGGGTTCATTAGTGGATGGGTGTAGCGGCTATGTTGATGGGGAGGTTGCTGCGTTTTCAGCGAATGGAGGCTTCTGTGCTGGTGAATGGCATGGAGGTTGTATTGTTAGAGGGGCTTATCCATGAGTGCGGTGAGGCTGCGTGAATAGGATGGAGGCTATTGCTTGTGTGAGTGGAGAGTCTATATGTGAATGGAGGCTGCGGCAGTGAGTGAGTGAGTGAGTAGAGGGTTATGCTTACATTGCTGTGAATAGAGGATGAAGCCAAGTGGGGGTTGCTATTAGTGGAGGGATTTTTTTGTTGTCATTTTGTTCTTTTCTTAAAACCACACTAAACCCTCTCCTCCTTAGTTGCCTCCTTGGTTGCCCTTTTTTTTTCTCAATCTCATTGGTGGAAGCTATGCGATTCAATCCAGGCTGCTACCCTCTTTTCTTCTTACAAAATGCTGGGTTGTGTTGCATTTTCTTCTCTTTCTATAACATGCTAAACTCTCCTCATTTTTACCCTCCTTGCTGTGCAGCGTCTTTCTCTAATTTAGCCATTTTTAACTTCTTTTCTCCAAAACAAATCCTAACATCCCAATATAATATAAAAATAATAATTTAGCAAATATCTACCCCAAAGCACTACACAATTGACCCAAATTAATTCATTAAATAATAACCTATCAGTATCTCTGTTAAATACCCCCACACTTAAACTATTGCTTGTCCTCAAGCAATTTAAACACAATAAAAAATTTCATCAATTCATTTTTAAAGAAAATCGAGTGTGTGCATTCATTCAAACTTCAGCAAACTCATGCTTTGAGCTACTACACATACCATAATTTTTTTCATTAATGCACATAAACAAGGTCAAAAGTAGACACCAATGATCAAAGGCACATAAAAAATTCAGATGGATTTTTCTCACGTTTTCACTCAAATCACTCAAGTGTTTAGGGTTAGTGTTTCACTCAATACTCCCTCTAAAAGACTACTCTACCATAGGCTTGCAGATTCACCAATTCTCTACCAAATAAAATACAAACCAACATATACCAAAATGACTTTTATTTAGGGATGTAATAAGGTTTGGGTTATGGTAGGATAAAAAGGTCACGGGTTAATTCACAAGCATTAACAAAGTACTAAGTAAAAGGGACAACTAAATACAAAATTTGGGATATGCAAATGAATACATGGGACTACTACTACTCATCACTAACTAATGATACTATGTTTACTTCTTTTTCTTTGTCTTTCTTTATTATTATTATTATTATTTATTTTTTCTTTACTTTTTATTTTTTTTACTAAAAACAAGAGAAGACAAAAGTAGCATAAATCAATAAAATATGAGCAAGAGTACCTCTATAAACATCTCATAATAACAAGTAAGCTTAAAAATCCCAAACTATAGACCAAATGATCACTTAGGACTTCATTATACTTATGATCGCGCAAGGCTAGTGGAGTTTTGGGTTTTTAAGTATTTATTTTGCAATCAAGAAAGGTAAAGGTACAAAAGGCATTGCAAGGGATATATATAAGATGGGTCATTTAAACTAATGAGGTTTAAAAAAAGAATGCCTTAATCATTTCCAATAAGCATGCATCTCATAGTTTCAAACCGGTTCAATGTAAGTTCTAGATGTAATCTTCCTAGGGGAGTATCACACACAAACAAAAAATAATGAAATGAATATAAAATGCATTCATATAGGCTCAAAACCTCACATGTGCTTATGTGAAAATCCATCAAAATTTTATACATTACCTAACCACTCAAGTATCAAATTATTGCCTGAGTTTATGCAACTAACTACTTCAATCAATCCATATGATTCACCTTCCACTTAAGCTGCCTAATTCAAATTTAAGCACACAACTCAATCGTCAGTCAAACTACTATGACAAAATGGCATGGTTCAACCTTCATCACAGTTCAAGTGCAAGACCGCAAAAATTTTAAAATTGGTCCCACCCCTACACTTAAATGGGACATTGTCCCCAATGACCTAAAAAATTAAAGAGATGAGAACATAAGGAATCCCTGGATCAAAGGGAGCTCAGCGACTTGAAATCAGAATTCACATCTCCAATCTTGCATTCCAAAAAAAAAACAAATAGATAAAAAGCAAATAAGGTACTCAAATGAAAGCAATAAAAAGAAAATGAAACAACAAAGAACGAAAATGAAAGGATAAGATTGGAGTGCCTCCCAATAGGTGCTTGTTTAACATCAATAGCTCAACGTAGCCATTTGACCACGAGTCCTTAAGTGAAATGCTTGCAATGTTTCTCAACTCTTGACCATAATAATGCTTCAACCTTTGCCTATTTACTTTGAAAGTTTTTCCATCACTTCCCTCAAGTTCAATTGCTCCATAGGAGGTAACTTTTTTCACAACAAAAGGCCTTGACCATCTAAAGTGCAATTTACTTGGAAAAAACTTCAATTTTAAGATGAAAAATATAACTTTCTTTTCCTAGGGCAAATTCTTTCCTCATGATGTGTTGGTCATGCCATTTCTTTGTTTTCTCCTTGTATATTTTAGAGTTCTCATATGCTTCATTTCAAAATTCTTCCAATTCACACAACTGAAGAGACCGATTTTTGCCAATTAAGATTTAACTTCCTAACTGCCTAATAAACCTTGTATTCTAACTCCACCAGAAGATGACAAGTTTTTCCAAAATCCATATGATATGGAGACATGCCAATTGGAGTCTTGAAGGTCACCATATATGCTCACAGGGCATCATCAAGCTTGAGAGCCTAGTCTTTCTAGTTAGGGTTCACCGTCTTCTCAAGAATGTCTTTGATCTCTCAATTTGATATTTCAACTTGGCCATTTAACTGTGGGTGGTAAGGTAAAGCAACCTTGTGATGAACTCCATATTTGGTTAAAAGATTACCCTGAAGCTTGTTGCAAAAGTTGATACCTTCATCACTAATAATGGCCGTTGGAGTGCCAAATCTTATAAAAATGTTTTTCTTGAGAAATCTGAGAACAACCTTGGCATCATTTGTTGGTAAAGATATGGCTTAAACCCATTTTGATATATAGTCCACTGCCAAAAGGAAAGAAGATTATCCACTAGATTTGGAAAATGGTCCCATGAAGTCAATACCCCATAAATCGAAGAGTTCTACCTCAAAAATGTTGGTCAAAGGAAGTTCAGGTAGTCGTGAGATATTACCCATTTGTTGACATCGGTCACACGTCTTACTGAAAGAATAGCTGTCTTCGTAGGCCAATAGAAACCAGATTGGAGAACTTTTACTGTTGTTTTTTTAGGGCCAAAGTGACCTCCATATGGTGATGAATGATAATGCTCCAAAATTTCTTGGATTTTATCTTCCGAGATACATCTTTGAATCACTTGATTAGGGCCTCTCTTGAACAATAAAGGCTTATTCCATATAAAACTTTTTGCATCAAATAGGAACTTTTTCTTTTGAAATAGATTTAAATTTGAAGGAATCAAACCTGTAGCTAAATAATTCACCACATCAGCAAACCATGGAAGCTTTTCATTGACTCTGAATAACTGCTCATCCACGAAAGTCTCTTGGATAGGTATTAGTGGCTTTGATTCCTTAAGCTCTAATCAAGATAGATGGTTGGCAACTGCATTTTTTCTCCCTTTTTATCTTTGATCTCCACTTTAAACTCTTACAAAAGCAACACCCATTGAATGAGTTATGACTTGGCATATTTCTTCAAACAAATATCAGATTCTCGTGTGATCTGTGAAAACCACAACCTTAGATCCAATGATATACGACCGAAACATGTCAAAAACAAACACAACTACTAACATTTCTTTTTTTGTAGTAGTGTAATCTAAAGTCTAACTAGAGTAGTAGATAACTCTAACACTTTCTCTCGCCTTTGGCTTAAAATTGCTCCCACTGCGAAGTCACTTACATCACACATAATTTCAAACAATTGTTGCCAATTAGGTCTAATCATCACAGGAGTTGAAATCAACTCTTTCTTGATCAACTCAAAAGTCTTCAAGCATTTCTCATTGAATTCAAATTTCACATCCTTCTCCAAGAGATTGCAAAGGGGTTTAGCGATCTTGGAGAAGTCTTTGATGAATCTCTAGTAAAATACCTCATGTCCAAGGAAACTACGGATACTTTATACATTTGCCGGCAGAGGAAACTTTTCAATAGTTGTTATTTTGGCTCGATCCACTTCAATGCCATGGGCAGGTACTTTGTGACCCAACACAATTCCTTCCCTCACCATAAAATGACATTTCTCCCAATTAAGCACCAAGTTGGTATCCTGACATCTTTTCAACACTAGAGATAGATTATGTAAGCACTTATCAAATGAATCACCAAAAATAGAAAAATTATTCATAAAGACTTCCATGAAATTCTCAACCATATCAGAAAAGATAGCCATCATGCAGCACTGAATTGTAACAGGAGCATTGCAAAGACCAAAAGGAATGCGCCTAAATGCAAATGTGCCAAAAGGACAAGTGAATGTGATCTTTTCTTGTTCTTCAAGTGCTATGGCTATTTGCTTATATCCTAAGTACCCATCTAAAAAATAGCAAAATGCATGTCTAACAAGTCTATCCAACATCTGATCTATGAATGGCAAAAGAAAATGGTCCTTCCTAGTGGCTTTGTTCAAATTCTTATAATCCATGTAAACCCTCCATCCAGTGAATATCCTAGTGGAAATAGTCTCATTGTTATCATCTTTGACTATAGTAAATCCACCTCTTTTCAGAACAACCTAAGTACGACTAACCCATTAACTATCAAAAATTGGATAAATGATTCCATCCTTAAGCCACTTTTGAAATTAATTCCTAATCACTTTCTTCATTGCTGGGTTCAATCTCCTTTGGGGTTCAATGCTAGGGGTGAATGATTCCTTCATAAGAATTTTATGCATTACAATAGAAAGACTAATTCCCTTAATGTCTGAAATTGACCAACCTAATGCATTTTTTAACTTCCTTAACACCCTAAGTAGTTTTTCTTCTTCTAAAGGAGTCAATGAAGATGAAATAATGACAGGAAAAGTTTGATTAGCACCCAAGAATGCATATTTCAAATTTTCAGGCAAGGCTTTCAAATCAATTGATGAGTGAACATCTTTCACATCACCAACAATGTTAGTATTAGTTACAAAAAAACAAAGGCTCAGTTTGATCAAATTTTTTCAAGCATTTAAAAGAATCCAATGTCATCATAAAATAAGTATTCTCATCATCCATAGCATCTTTTCTAAACATACCTTCCAGACATGTCAATAATGAGTCTTTAGATATAAGGGAAGGAAAAGATGTTACCACATAAGAGGATATGATATCCACTCAGTTGCAAGTCAGTGTATCACTTAGATGTTTGAGCGATCTGTATATGTTGAACCTCACCTTCTCGCCATTTACATGCAAGGTTAGTTCCCCTTGTTGCATATCAATCATTGCACCTCCGGTAGCCAAGAATGATCGCCCAAGTATGATTGGGATCTCCTTATCTTCTTCCATGTTGAGCACCACAAAGTCTATAGGGAGAATAAATTTGTCTACACGAACAAGAACATCTTCTACAATACCTCGAGGATAAGTGAAGGAACGATTGGCTAGTTGGAGAAAAATTGTCGATGACTTGACTTCTCCTAATCCCAACTTTTGGAAGATGGAAAGAGGTATGAGATCTAGGCTTGCCCTAAAATTGCAAAGCACTTTACCAAAATATGTGTTGCGGATCTCAAGCTAAATTGTGAAGCTTCCCGGATCTTTCAATTTCTGTGGTAACTTTCTTTGCAAGACTGCACTATACTCCTCGATCATCAATACTGTCTCATAATCTCCAAATCTCCTCTTTTTGGTAACAATGTCCTTGATGAATTTTGTGTAATTCAGTACTTGATCACTAGCTTCAATCAAGAAAATGTTGATCTCAAGTTTCTTAAAGACTTCAAGGAATTTTGTGAATTGATCATTGATTTTCTTTCATTGAAATCTTTGAGAATATTGCAACTTGGGGATGATTTTTATTTACAGTAGTTTCTTCTTCGAGTTAACTTCCTTCTCAACTTGTGTAGGTGCACTTACTTCTTCACAAGTATTCTTTCCTTCGTTATCATTGGATTAAGTGGACCTCTTTTCTTTAGGTTTCATCTCTTTCAATTCTTTTCCATTTCAAAGAACAATGGCCTTGCATTGCTCTCTCGGGTTAGTTTCAATATTACTTGGAAATGTCTCCTGAGTCGAATTGCCAACAATATTTGCAAGTGTCCCATTTGAACTTCCAAACCCTTCACTGAAATTCCAATACTAGTTACTTGCATCTTTGGCCCATCCATCTCCTTCTCATTCTTGTGGAAACGGTTCCTTGTCTTAGTTACAAAAGTGTCAATCATTGCTTTCAAAGAGGGTCTCCATTCTGTCGGTGGTGATCCATATTCAAGTGGGTGGGGCATGTTCCTTGTAATACCATAGTTATATTGCTCCTTAGAGTTGTAGCCTTGACCATATTGATCTCCCATTGATTATAACTTAAATCCTAAGTTCCTTTGGTTAACAAACTGGGCTTGTTCCACCCCTTCATCATTAGTGTAGAACGATTGACTAGTAGCTGCCACCTACTCATTTTGTCTTTCCTTTGACGTAAATTTTGAAAATTGATTGGTTCGAGCTACCAATTGATCAGATAATGAGTCACTTGGTTCACTTTTAAAGTTCCTCTCTTTTCATTAGTTCTCTCATAGGGCCACTAGTAGTTGTTCGAAGCCATGTCTTCAAGCAATGCACATGCTTCTTGAGATGTTTTTCTCATCAGAGAATCTCTTGCTGCTGCATCTACAATGGTTCGAGTCTGGCCATTCAACCTGTTATAGAACATTTCCACTTGTACCCACTCTTGATATTCGTGATGTGGACACTTTCTCAAAAGGTCTTTATACCTTTCCCAGGCATCATGCAATGGTTTTAAGTCATGTTGTCTAAACGTACTGATCTCAGCTCTTAACTTTGCAGCTTTACCAGGTGGAAAAAATTTAATCAAGAATTGATATGCCACCTCTTACCAAGTTGTCATTCTATCAACAGAAATTGAATGAAAACAATTCTTTGTTTTGTCCTGAAGAGAAAATGGGAATAAAGTGAGCCTAATGTCATCTTGCGTGCCCCTTCAGTCTTGATAGTGTCATATAATTCCTAGAACCTTGCAAGATGATCATTTAGATTCTTCGTTAGTACCCTTCCAAACTGATTTGTTTGAACCAAATTGATGAGTCCGGGCAAAATATCAAAATTCTGAGCATGAATATTAGGTCTTTAGATACCGGATAATTGTCTACCACTGTAGGCTAAAAATATTCCCTAATAGGACACTGTTGTAATTGTTCCTGTTCATTTCCATTATCTCCTCTTCCATTTCCTCCATTCAAATTAGTTGCACCAAGCCTGACTTCCTATTGAGCTAATCTTTGAACCATTTCATCCCTCTCTCTTTGAATTCTCTGAAGTTCTGCTTGATTTTCCATTTTCTTTTGTCGATGAATTGACTTTACTGTTCTTTCTAACTCTGGGTCAAAATGTCTTTCTTGCCCTCTAGTGGTTCGGGACATACAACCTCTTACACACAAGCGGCACAAGAAAACGAGAATGCAAAAAGAAAAAGAAACAAATAAGTTACTAAAGGGATAAAAAGAAAACCAACAAGTAAATATCAAACTAACTATAGAAGCAAACATTCAAACATTAATCCCCAACAACGGTGCCAAAAAATTGTTCTTGAAATGTAAATGCACGATTGTCGAAGTGAGTAATAAATCGGTAAGAACAAAGTCGTATCCACAAGGATTATGAGAAAGCTCAAATCTATGCTAGCTAACAATGTTTGAAATTGAGGTGGTGAAATTTTGGGAAATTAAAAGCAATTTAAATAATTATAAAAAACTCAAAGGAATTTCTAAGCAACTATCCACTTCAACGTAATCAAAATAACTATGAATAAGACAAATCTATACTATAACTAATTAAGAACAGAGTGCAACAATTGACTAATTAAAAATATTAACTTCAATGGGGAATGACTTTCTCTTAGGGAATGATATTTTTACCAATCTTAATATTGAATTAGCTATCCTCCTCAAATGAAAAATCCTAACCTTGCATGTGAATTTTAAGAGTAATTAATCCCCTTCTCCCAAAGGTAAACTAATCTATCCACTCTAGACATCACTCAGTCATCCCTTACTTAAGCTCCTCCTAGAGTTTCTTAAGTTCCAAACCCAAACATTCTATTTTTACTTCCTAAGTTTCTTGGGTCTCCCAACTTACATGAAAATCCTAGCTAAAATTCCTTCAATCTTATAGCAAAACCCCCTTTTTTCAAAGGTGAATTTATACCAAGCAAACTTCCAATTATCCAAAGTAAGAATGAATAAACCCATGGAAAATTTAATATTAAAGCATCATCAAAACATCAAATCCCTAAGAGAAATTAAGGTTTTAGCCATAAATCATCATGACAAGCAATCCACAAGCAAAAACCTAGACAAACTTATGAAGAAACTAAATAAAAACATGATGTGAATGGAGTGTTGTGTTTCTGTGCGTGAATCAAGTTGGGGCTGCTGCCTTTGGAGGGGTCCGTGAGTGGGATGGAGTCCAGCTACGTTTTGCATTTTTGTCTGGTGAGGTTGCTTCTTTGGCAGAGAAATGGAGGCTGCGTTGTGCGTGAGTGAGTGGAGTGTTCGTTAGCAGATGGGTGTAGCGGCTATGTTGATGGGGAGGTTACTGTGTTTTCAACAAATGGAGGCTTCTGTGCTAGTGAGTGGCGTGGAGGTTTGTTGTGTATGTGAATCAGTGACGGAGCCAGAAATTTAATATAAGAGGGCCCGAATATTAATTTTTTAAAATTTTGGGGGCCTAGTATACCACTAATCTTTAAATAACTCTGTTATATATATATATATATATATATATATATATATATATTAAAAATAATTTAAAAAAAAAACCTTGGGGGGCCCAGTGCACCACTGGGCCCCATGTAGCTCCGTCGTTGACGTGAATCTTTGTTGATGAGGGGAGGTTGTATTGTTGGAGGGGTTTATTTGTGAGTGGGGTGAGGTTGCATGAATGGGATGGAGGCTACTGCTTGCGTGAGTGGAGAGTCTATGTGTGAATGGAGATCGCGGTAGTGAGTAAGTGAGTGAGTGAAGGGTTATACGTGCATTGCTGTGAATGGAGGATGGAGCCAAGTGGGGGTTGCTACTAGTGGAGGGTTTTTGTTGTTGTCGCTTTGTTCTTTTCTTAAATCCACGCTAAACCCTCTCCTCCTTAGTTGGCTCCTTAGCTGCCCTTTTTTTTTTCTCAATCTCGTGAGTGGAAGCTATGCGTTTCAATCCAGGCTGCTACCCTCTTTTCTTCTTACAAAACGTTAGTTTGTGCTGCGTTTTCTTTTCTTTCTAAAACATGCTAAACCCTGCTCATTTTTGCCCTCTTTGCTGCGCAACGTCTTTCTCTAATTTAGCCACTTTTGACTTCTTTTCTCCAAAACAACTCCTAACATCCAAATATAAAATAAAAATAGTAATTTAGCAAATATCTACCCCAAAGCACTACACAATTGACCTAAATTAATGCTCAAATAATAACCTATTAGTATCTCTATCATTGATTGAACTGGGTATTGTGAAAAGATGATTTCAATGCATTCATTGAATCATTTATTTACAAACTAATTGCTAGAATTTCGATATAATTCGTAATTATTATATTGAAATTCATATGTAGCAATTAATAATTCATAATCATTAGGGATAACATAATCTAAGTTAAATAACGCATCGTATGTGGTTATTGTCTTGATTAATCAGTTTTTCTAATTCATAATGCTACTGCCTAATTAAATCTAGAGATTATATCCTAGGTTATTCGGTAGTTAGATTTAATTAACAATCATATCTTGATTAAACACTACCTAAGGGAAACTCGGGTTAATTATTAACCCACAATTAATAGTTGCTAGGAGAGGTTAGATAATAGTAAATCAATGAAATATGATTAATTAGGATGTAGATCGAGATTGAACCAAAGAATCAGATCCTTACCAAATTCTCCACTTTTATCATTTTTCGCACATTTTTCTTTAATTTGTTTTTATTAGGTTAGTTTTATTTTATTTTCTTATTTCAAAACCCAAATCCCCTGTTAAACTTAAACACCGATTAATTTTATTTCAACAACTTTACACATATTCTCTGTAGAATCGACCTAGATTTACCATTACTATGGTAGTAATCTAGTTATTTTATTTTGACTAATGTTATGACACGCTGTCAATTATGTTACTTTTCTTTTGTGTGCAACTTGTATTCTAGTGTTCACGATGTTATTTGTATTTTAGGGATATTTTTGAATGTTCTGCAAATTGTATATTTTTTTAGCATTTTATTGATAATTTAGTCTTCTCTAAATCGATATTTTTGTGCCCTTTCTTAAGCTTTTTTTAAGGTATGAAATATGTCCATCTAAAAAGAATTCCACTTACTCTTTTACCCCTTTCATCTAACTTTAATTGTATAATCTCAAAAGTCTGGCTTGATTTTTTTTTAATGTTAGACAATGTTAGAGGGGTTCATTCTTTGATTAGAAAGACCAGGTTTAGCAGTACATTGGAATTTAGTAATTCACTTATTGATGCTTAATACCATGGATTTTAGGACCAGCAACTAATGCCTATGCTAACCTTGCACTATGATTTTTTCTCGGATGATAAAGAATAAGCTTGTGGCACCAAATCTGGCAACCTTCTAGGTGTTTTATACGCTTGTAACCACGTGGACTGGTGATGTGCACGCGAAAGGAGTGCAATGCCATCGTTTGGACAACATTGTTAGCTGATTGTAAGTTCAATGGAGATATAGCACAGGCAAGGAGGCATCTTTCGGAATTTGAGCCAAATCATAACTGCAAGTGAGTTCTTCTCACAAACACTTAGGCAAGTGGAGGTCAGTAGAATGAAATGAAGACCGTGAAAAATTCAATGCATAAGAGGGGAGTTAGAAGCCTACGCCTCACATTCTACCCTAATACAGTTTAATAAGATACCGAAGCAATAGACACTATTAGGACATATTTGATTGGAAGTTTATTAGTGAAATATAATAAAATGTAATATTAGTTTGAGATGAAAATTTATAATGGAACGGAATATAATAGGATGAAAAAGGAATGTTTCATATTACATCTCATTTCATCCCAAACAGTAAAAATTAAAAAAAAAACTTCCAATTTAAGAGGTTTATGATAAAATATAAAATGATAGATAATTTTACACTATATTACATTATGAACCCTTCATTCAAACAATATTTTACTATATTACATTATGATCATTTTCATCCCTCTCAAATAATAATTTTTTAATATTATATTCATTTACATTTCATTATAATACAAATCATTCCATTCTATTCTATTCCATTTCATTAAAAATTTTATGTCCAACCAAACATAGCCTTAATGATTTATGAGTTCCTTGAAAATTTTACTATTATCAATTGTTGTGAAGAGTTCATTTAGAATAAGCAAAATCAAATAGAATTAATAGTTTTGACACATTCCTATGGGCAACATGGGCACAAAATCAAGCTCCAGCTTCACATATCCAGGAACCTTTTATAAGAAAAAGATAAATTGTGGTAGGGTAATGAAAATACATCATTTTCCATCAGATTACAAGAGTTCAGATACACCAAGGGTGTTTGGTTGGTTCTAGCCTAAACTAAGGAGACTTGTACCTTACCTTCCATGGTGACTTACCAAACTAAGATGATTTCTTTTGTTTCTTGGCTTCCCAGACTTTGATTTCAGCTTGTGTCTTCGCTTTTACACTTTCGTGGAATCCTGGATATGGCTCATAAGCAAACGCTTTTTCAAGAACCTGTAAATAAATCACCAAGATCACTATCCAACTTACGAGTTGAACAGGAAACAGTTCTCATATTTGATTAAGAACATAAAATTACCTCGAGCAACACAAAAAATGGAGCTGTCAGAAAAGCTTGAGCAAGGTTGTCCAACAGTGCTGGAGCTCGTCTCTACAGAAAATAATAGGACTGCTAAATTGGAAAAACAGAATCTTACTGCATTTTATGTATACAAATTGAACTAATTAGCACTTACCTCAAATACCCCGTGGCCTAAAAATTGTCCAGTCCAACAAAGTAACTGTGCTGCCAACACAACCTGCTTTTAATTGATATTACAGCCAATCAGTTCAAATCAAATAAAAATAAAATATGGTCTCTCCTGCTAAAATTTCCCGTTCTATGGTCAAACTTGAGACAACAAGCTTGTATCCAAATATCTTTATAGATGGACAAATGCCAACAGCACTATTTGGGAGATAATTCATTTTAGATATGTATTTCCATTCAAATCTTCACAACATGCATGCTTCTTTAATAGCAAATGCTGGAAAAAAAAATTTCATTCAGTTCCTATGCACAATCGGAAAGCGATCAGAAAGTATCAAGTAGAATATGGTATTGATCCTCAAATTTGTTAGAAGTAAATGCTATGAACACCAACATCCTCCCACTACAATAAACCCTTCCTGTATGGCTCTTGGGAATACAAAACTCTGACAAAATATGAAGATACAGAGCAGTGAACGCAAACTCAATGAAATCCAAAAGGTAGGTGTGTCGAAGAGATTACACTTTTATATTGATTCTATTGCTGTAATCTCAGAGACCACTTGAGCAATACACCTTTATCCCTTTGATCCCATGTAACTCCCCAAGATTTAAAACCTGGAGGAAGAGTGGAATTTGAGCCCCCCTGTACAACGACCATTTTGGCGTTATGGCAACCAAGAATACTTTTAGAGACAACAGAGAAGATGCCTATACAGTATGGCCATAGTCCACCAATCAAAAACAAGGTCCAACTGAGGTACTTATTGTTCTATTATCCTGATAAAAATACAAGATTCCAAGTTCCAACAAGATACCAATCCCAAACTTCTATCAATTACTACACCCACCCAATGGCGCAGTAGTAGAAACGATAATTGCAATTCTTCCTAGAAATCTCCACCAATGAAACAAAAGTGCCTCTGGGTATTTAATGCATAAAACATTAAGCCAAACAATTGCTGCAACTTGTAAGCCAAACCTAAATATTTTTATGAACATCCCAACAAGAAATGCTGGTCTAATTAATGACTCACATAAGCAGGAGTGCAACATGAAAACTAGATTAGGCCGTTCAAGCCATCTCAAATATATGGAATAAGGATAGGCTTTAGGACCAAATCAAGAAGAAGGCAATAAACCACGGTGACCGGTTTACAACTACAGTCATGGATAAGGCACTTATTCTCCTTCCGTTCAACAATCCCCCCTAAACAACAACTATGGAGGGGCCACCCTCTTTCCTGCAACTGTCCAGAATTAATCAACTAACAAAAGTCCCAACAATCTATGGAAAACGTAATTAATTAGAACAAGAGCTGAATTCCCATACAATCATGAAGTACATGGACACAGGACACCATGCAGGAATAAAACTGAGGAAAATTTGGATGAAATTAATGCAAGGAAATGACACGAACATATAGCTTTAAGAGAAAAATACTCTGTACCTAAAACACGATGCAAATAACAGCAAGAAAATATAATGAAACATGCAATATCCCTTCATTTTCACTAGCCCTGTTAGAAATCAAACAGCCGCTAACACAACTCGAAACTAAAACTTACCTTCCAAGTCTGAGAAAATCCAAGCCTTCCAGAAAGGAAACTGGCACCAACCCAACAAGCAAAGCAAAGCAAAGCAGCCAAAACCCCAGCTTTCTTATCCAACAACACGTAAAAGACGGCATAAATTAGTGTGAAAAAGAAGCCAAAGTTCAACACCAGCCCGTGATCAACAATCCCAAATTGAGATATGTCAACAACAGAAGGTGTAAAGTACAAGAGCATAAGGGAAGTGAAGACGATGGGCCAAACAAACAACGTGTGAATAAAAATGTTAACTGGGTTGCCGTGGTATGCTCCATAGAAGGCAAAGTGTGTCTCCAAATCAAAAATTCCACCTTTCTTAGCCATTGCTGACTTTTTCAATGAGAAAGAGAAAATTCCAAACTTGCTATGAGATTGAAGGAAAAGGTTTATCTGCAACTGCAAAACACTAAGATAAATATAGATAAGCGTAGACAACGATACAGGCGATGAAATCTATGGACCGATATGAATTCGATGGACCGATAAAGCTACTAACCGTCAATGGCTTGGTCGGGTCCCGCCAGCTCTTCATTGGATGGCCCATGTTCAACCAATTGGGGCTGAACGGGTTATAGCCCAATCCGTAGCCAGATGGGTCACAGTGAAGCAGTCACAGGTCAGCCCAGCTCGGCTCAGTTGGGTTAAACTGTTTTGACTTATGACTCACCCATAACCAACCTGTAACCCGATTAACCAATCCTAAACCAAAATCAAAATGGGCAGTGTTAACCCGCGCTTGTAATTTATCGTTGGCATGGTAGGAAAGATGTGGGCACCTGCTAAAATGGGCCACATGTGATCCTCTGCTAAAATACACCCATGATAGTTATTAAAGTCATTTTCCCTTTCATAACTAGCAAAGGTAGTTAAAGGTGTAGCATTTAAAAAACAACGATACAACATATATGATATATCTTTAAAAAAACGAAAACTTTTGATAGAAGAAGAGAAAACTTTTGAACGAAAAAGAGAAGGAAGCAAAAGTACTTTAACCGGTGGAATCACAACAAGAATTCAAGTAAGTAATTCTTTGTTTTATATGCATATGAACAAATCCTATTTGACATGATCTTTGTGATTATATTTTCTCATGTTTATTTTTTTTAACATTGGTATCAGAGCATGGTTGTGTTTTTGTTTATATGCATGCTAACGAATCTGTGTTAAACTTTATATGAATTTGTCATCAAGTTTTCCACTGTTATTATACATTACCTTGTCTTTTACGGTTGTCTTCTGTGCCAACTATTGGTGTTTTAGTTTCTCTTTCATTTGTTGTTTTTTGATTTTTTTTCTTCCTTACTTTCATGAAAATCCAATCTAACCGAAGAAAAATATAATAGTCTTGTGTTTGATGTTTGGTTTTGGATTTTTCGTTGCTGTGTGGTTTTTTGGATTTTCTTTGCTGTGTGGTTTTGTTATAGTTTTACACTGTTTACCAAAAACAAGAATCCAAAGACAGCAATAACGAGAGAAGGAAGAAAAGAATAAGAAAGAAGAAGTAAGAAGAAAACAGAAGAAAACGAAATGTAGGAAGAGAAGGAAGATTCAACAAAGGGGCACGTGTTTTTTTTGTCTTTTTCTCAAAAGTTGCATTGAGAAAAATGGCTATTGGTTGTGAAACTCAAAAGTTACATCGTTAAACATATATATATACTAAGACAAAAGACACGTGCCTCTGGTCTTTTATATATAAATATATATAAGATAAAAGACTTAACAAATAGTTTTCTTTTATGTTTTAAATTAAATTTAACATAAAGAATTGGAAATATGTTTTCTAATTTACTGAAACTAATTAATTTCATTAAATTAGTTTCAAATTAAAATTAAAAAAACTAATTTGTTTATCTAAAATTAGAATGAGTTTCATTAGAAATTAGTTTCTAATTAAACTAAAAAAAATTGATTAGTTCAATTATAATTTAAACTAGAAATAAGTTTCTAATACAATTTGAATTATTCATATGTGAATATGATTATATTAGAAGTAAATTTCTAATTGATTAGATATTAGTAACATAATTTGATTAGTTCAACAAATTGTTAATAAAACAATTAAACAAAAAAAGTTCATTTATTTCCATATATGAGCATAAGTTCGCTATGTGTTAGACAAAATAATTTGTTATTTTGTATACTCTTCTGATTCCTGAAAATTTGTTTTTCAAGAAAATGCCTATTATTAAGCAAACACCTAAGCTTATTCGATGTGAGGTACAGAAAAGACAAATTGGCAACATGTACGTACAGTTAGCCAACATGCGTTTAATGCCTGGAGATGGTCTAACACAATATGTTATTGCAGTTAATTACATGATGCAAGAGTTATATTTTGGAGGTTGCCTAGCTTACGCAGATGTTGAAGTAAAGTACATGACTTTGCTTGTGACATTACCTCAACCTCAAGGCGAATTATTATGAATGCTCTGGAATAATATGCCTAAGGAGAAGACTTACAATTTGTTAGTGATGACATTTATTAAAAAAAATGCGTACAAGGGAATTGATTAGGATTTTATATCCTATAGGTCTTCCAATGGAAATAGTAAGAGTTATTGTAAATCGAGCTTTGCGAACTGTGTCACGTGAACTCGTAAACTCAGTTCCGCGTAGACTGTTCATAGGTTAAAGCACAATTAAAACAATATGTTGTTTTATAAGAACAAAGTCTTAATATATATGTAATATGTTTATATGAATTTTATTTATAGGAATTCGTCTAGAGTAAAGTAACTAGGATTCAGTTGTTGTATGAATGATGATTGAACACATTTGTAGACTTTTGATTTCATAAACAATTGTTATCGAATTATTTACTCTATGAACGATTAATGTGACGTTAACGTGCACATATATTTCTTTCTTATTATAGAAACTTAGTGTTTCAAAATGGCTACTGCTTCGAAGAATATTGTTGCTGAACTCAA
>JANVCQ010000007.1:21949393-21962665 GCA_025531925.1 Erythroxylum plowmanianum | reverse complement strand
CATCTAAACATGTACAAGATAAAGAATGCCTTTAAATAATTTGTCACTAAACTACAACCAAATCGATTGGTTGTAGGACATAAACCAACAGTGATTTGTAGCCAACTTTTGCTCCATCTCGAAAGCATTATATTCAGGTACTCCCTTTAATCATATGCCCATTGTTTCTCTGGTTCTAACTTGCACAATTCCATCTTCATTCTAATTATGCATCTGAAATTTTTTTATCCCCTTTAGCTTTACCATCTATCTTAACATGTTCCTCCTCTTGGCTAAACTATTCTCCTTCCTCACACCCTCCACTCCAACCATGTCTACAACAGCTCAGAACCCTTCCCAAATAGCAACAACTTCTTATAATAAACCAGAATCCTTAAATGTTCCTCATGTTGACAATAAGTGATCCTAGGTGCAAGTAGTTGGCAACCTCAACCCTGAGGTTAAATTGTCTTACTGCCTACCCCGTCCTTTAGTTGACAAGGTTATTGTCTCTCCTTCTGCATCCATTCTTCAAGTTGGTATTCAAAAGTGGTAGTCCGCATTGGCTGGAAATTTTCTTGATAGGAGGGTATCATTTACAACCATGAAAACCTAGGCTTGCAGTAATTGGAAACAATATGGCTTGATTGATGTTATTCTGAATAATGAAGGCATCTTTTTCTTCAAATTCAATGCCATTAATTCGGTAAATTAGTTGATTAAAGGTGGACCTTGGCATATCTATAACAAACCTTTTCTCATTCAACCATGGAGACCTAAAGTTAGCTTTAATGATATTAAATCAACCAATATTCGATTGTGGATTTTCATTCATAAATACCTTTAAAGTATTGGAAAATTGAAGGTTTGAGCCATGTTGTAAGCTTCATTGGGAGACCCTTGTGCTTGGATCAAGACACTATTGAAACAAAGAGAACCAATTCTACAAGAGAGTGTGTGTAGTTGCGGACACTCTCACTAACCTGCCCGAAGTTATTCCTATCATTAAATACAGCAAAAGTTTGCAGCTAGTAGAAGATGAGTTAGGATTACCTATACCTAGAAACCACCTAATATGAAACAAAAATAAGTATGGCAGCCTATAGGGAAGGTGTTTAGAAATGGATTGTTTTTTGAATTAATGGAAGAGAATGTGAATATGAATTTATCTCTCTGAGCTTTTGAGGCTTTAAACTTCGCAACCTTACAACAAACTCTCATTGTTCCTTCTGATTCACTGAGCAAAAACCCACCCGAGGAGAACTTACCTAGAATGGGAACATATGGTTAAAGGATATTTCCAAACTAGTTTCTGCAAATCCAATTCCTATAATTGAATCCTCTCGTGCCAACACATTACTTGTGATTGATTCCTCTCATAATGCTATCTATACAATGTTAGACAAACCTTTATCCTTGCAGTGAATCCATTCCAGCTTCCCCAAATGAAGATGAATTCCAACCAGCCTAGAAGGAAATCAAGTATAAAGAAGAACCTAGGTTCTTCTATTATGAAAAAATGATATTCTCTTCTTGGAATATCATGGTTGAATCTCCTGCAAAGCAATAAGCCGTTAGGAATTTTGTTAATGTTAATAACTTATCTTTACTTGTTAGTTTGGAGGCCAGAATGAATCAAAATCACCGTGCTCTTCTAAATTTGTTTCCCAACAATTGGAGGGCGATTCTGAATCAAAATCACTGTGCTCTTCTAAATTTGTTTCCCAACAATTGGAGGGCGATTTGTAATTCAAGTTCTCATCTAAATGTTAAAATTATGCTAATATACAACTCTGATGTGCTTTAACTCTGAAATCCTTTATCTATGATATAGCTCATACATTTGGAAATCATAATTCTCAGCGGTAATTTGCTTCTAGATATTTCAATGATTTATGCTTTTAATCATGCTTATTAGAGAACTTACCTCTGGAATAAGCTCAAAAACATCCATCAAATGTATTATTATCTTATGAATTTTATCATATAAATCTAAATATTTAAAAGATAAAAATTTATTTTAAATTATTTTGTCACTAAACTATAACCAATCGATTGCATGTAGGACATAAACCAACGTCAGAAGCATATGGAGAAGATGAAGGTGATGGTATTGGACATCCCTCTTCATTTGTCCCAATTTTCAGGTCTACCAATACTTTCACTGTTTCACATTTTCAAGCTTTGACTCCAAATATTGACCTGCATAAGAAAGATGGTTAATCGTTAAAATAGATTCCATATGAGATGAGATAGCGCGAAAAGTATGAAGTAGAATAATTGTGATAAATGACTAGTCTAGGAAACTTGTTGCGGCATGCAACAATAATCTGTCTTTCTTTGCAGCCATCTCCAGACATTACTAAAGCTATTGGCATGTTGATGGGTAAAGGTGTTGCGAAAGTTTTTCACTTTTGTAATAGTTGAGAACTAGTTACAACTTTTAATAGTATTTTACCCTATTTGTAGTTTGATGATGTTCAAATAGAGTATCAAGTTATTTTAATTTGGAGCTAGAAATAACTCAGCTCACAAGCTTGCCAAGCTATCAACAAATGTAAACCTTAAGTATATCTCAGTTTTACCTCTCTTTTGATGGTCTGTGAAGCTTGCTATATTATCTTAAATATGGCTAATGTAAACACACTTGAAATTTTAAAATGACTAGGAAATTATTATTCTAATAATAACTTAAGTGAATTAATTAATGTAAAGAAAATTGTACATTTAATAGTAAAATATAAAAAAAATATTATGAGTTGTTATAGGTCTTTAATTAATCTTTATAAATATGTGTGTGTTGATAAGAATGTCATTCAAATATCTTAGATTGCAACTAACTATTCCTCCTTATTTATCACTAACTAAAGATTTTGCTTTGAGGGGAATTTTATCTGTCTCTGTATTGCCAAGGACCAGTAATATATTTACACTACTTTTTCTCGAGACCACCTAAAAACATAACAAATGCAGACTCCTAATCTACCGAAGTTACCACTCCAGAAAAATGGAAAAGATAATAACCAGTTACCACTCCCAAAAAAATGAAAGTATGCAAACAAAATCTCCAACACAATACAAACTCATCTAAAAATGTTACCATACGTGATATTGAAGATGGAGAGAAGAGAAATTAATCTATTACAAAGAAGACGGAGGGAAGGGAAATGGTCAAATTTACCAGAAAGACGAAATAACAAGGGGGAGAGTTGTGGTGCAAAAATTTGGACACCTTAATTTATGATTTTAGGGTTTTGTATTAGGAATTCAATTTTTAGGGGCTTATCTTATGTCAACCACATAATAATTAATAGAAGCTCTTGAATTAATTTTTTGTCAAGTTAGCAAAATTGATAGAATTGTCAATTTGAAAGTCATTATTTAACATTTCAAAACTGGAAGATCTTTTTATATACTGCCTGCCAAATATTATAGTCTAACTTAAAAATTTTTATATAAACATTAAAGGGCAAAATGTTCCTTCAACTTATAGATGTATTTAATTATTAGAAAAATTGGAAACATTTTTAGATAAGAGATACAAGTCTTTTTTATAGTTTGAATAACTTATTGAAAAATAATAATCTTAAAAATTATCAAAAATTCTCATAATTTTTTATTTTTTAAATTAACTCTTTCCCTTAAATTTATATTAAAAATAATAGCATAACACACGTAGGCTATAGGTTATAGTATCGAATTAAGTTTTTAAAATTTTTTAGTTTCGTTCACAAATAGTGAGTAAACACACGTGACATTTACAATTATCTTAGGAAAGCATTAAATAAAGTATTTTTGGTAAGGAATGTTATTAGTGTTAAAAGGATATTGCATATTATTTTAGCTGCCCTGTCATGTACGTGGATTAACAAATTCACTTCCATTATACCATTAATATTTACCTACTCAATCCAAATAACAATATCGCGAAAACCGTTTATTTTTATTGAGATACAACTTACAACACGTTACTGTCTTAAACGACTGACTGCCTTAACTAAAACCGGTTTAGTTTTGCCACTGTGATACTCTAACCAAACTAGCCATGAAGGGTGGGTGGTAATGGCAAAACATCAGCCACTTCCACTTTCCTGTCTGCCTTTAGAAAACATAGCAGGATAGAAACCTTACCAATTCACCAATTTAAAGGACAATACACAAAGGGTCACTTAAAATAAATATGCGTTTTTTTTTTTTTCCCCAACTTTGAACAGCAGACACTAATTAAACTGTCTTAATTATTATGTAAATATTGGGCTTGGTTGTCTAGTTTTAGCTGAACTGGAGGCCACTAAAGGACTGGCCGAAAGACCAGCCGGCGGGGACGATGTCGTAAGAGACCACGGTGCGACCATCGCTTGTGGTGACCTTAAATGAGAGGCTCTGTCCATCGAGTTTGGAGTTACTTTGCCAGTTTTGACCCCAATTTCTAGACATGGGTTGCCAATCTGTTCTTGACCCTTTGATTGAAACTGCATGAATATCACCAGCGCCTCCAACATTGGTGATTAGTACCAGGTTGAAGTACGAGTGGCCATTGATTGTGAATCTTATTCCTCCTTTCTTTAGACATGGTACCCTGTAATAAGAAAAACCTGTCAAAAGCAAATCTAAGTACAGTAGGGAGAAAAATCCTGATGCAATTTTCATAGGTTTTTTTCCCCGCTAAAAGAAAAGGTAATACAGCTAAGAATTGAATACCTTCTATAAGAAACGCGGACAATTCCTGCTCTGTATTGGGCAATTTGTTCGAAAACAGGCTGAGAAAGATCAAAATGTTGTTGGGGAGGGTTGCACCAGCCCCCAGCATTGTTGGGTAGGGCGTTGTTGGGTGGACAGAAATTGGTGGCAGTGACCATAATCGAGCCAGGAAGACACCATTTTCGGTCATTAACACATCTAATTTGGAAACAGGCACCACAGCTCAGACCATTGTTGAATAAAGCTGTGCTCAGAGCTGCAGTGTTTGTCCCATATCCTTGACTGTACAGGTTACCGTATCCGCAAGCCCCTCCTACGTACATTACAAAAATATACATAACAATATAAACAAATGGTATCACTGTGTCCGAACGACTGCAAAAACAGATCTGCAAACTGAACATTGTGCTGCTTACCCATTGTACCAGAGGCATCCCCACTACCGTAGAAGGTTGCATGAGCATCACCCCAACCACCATCATACCCTGAAATGCAAGTTGAGACTAGACAAAGAATACCCACCAAGAGAAGCCCAAGAGGTGCCATTTTCCTGCAAAAGGTACAGCAGTTGTATAACTCTAGCCAACCACCTCAATATTTAAGGCACAAGAATAGAAAATTGGTAAAAACTTATTTAAGATGGAACCTTTAGAGTCTCCAATGATATTGATGGAAGGCAGGAACAAGGACGACTGTAAATGAACGAGTGCATTAGTGAATATATATATAGAAGGAAATTTCTTTGGGCAATGCAAACGTAATGCCTACGGGCTGACACCAATTTAGGTGGGGGGACCTTAAACCGCCAGGTGCAACCGGTTTTTAGTCTACGCCAACTTTTCTTGAAACCACGTTGTTGTCTGGTTCTTTCGATCTCTGTGGTGGGTACAACGCAAAAGTTGATGATACCCGCTCTAAGGACTCTACAGCTATAACTAGAGTTGTTGTTGCTTCTCTCTATGCTAGAAACAGTCCACGAGTCGATAGTGTGCAATTCAGCTTGCATGTAGGCTCTTTTTTGTGGGTCTTTTGAGTCTCTGACACGCTGCAATGTGAGAGGGCATACGAAAACAATATGTCAATATTATACTTAATATCAATTTTTAAATTTTAAATATAACAATAATTTTTATTCAATTTAACATTTTATTTTCTGATTTAAAATTTTTACTTAATATTTTTATGTTCCTTAATAAACTAAAAATTTGCCATACATTTTAATACAAATATCTTGTATGGTACAATCTACTTTAATATCATTTTCCATACAAATAACAGTGAATAAAGAGCGTAATTAGTAACCGATTGTAGGCAATTTAAAATATTCTTTTTATTAGTTAGAGATAAAATTTTGTTTTACTGAACTCCCTAAATTTTTGAGTTTCAATCAAATTTTGTACTGAATGTTGTGGGCGTTATGTTGTTTGTATTATAGGTAAAATACTCAGCCCAAAATGAGCAGTCTTGCTTAGCTGAAGAACCGGAAGGTTAAGAGGCATTTAGCTATATTATTATTTATTGTTCATAACGGCTGACGTTTTACAAAACAAGGCAGCAGTCATTTGTGTTATTGTTTATTGAAATTCTAAATATTTATCTTTTTTCATTCAATGTTATCTTCTTCTAGATAGAGAGTGCACATGGGTGACGTCGTTGCTGATGTGTTGTCGAGATAAATCGCATTCATAGCTACTCGTTTGTTTAGTTTTATTTAAGCTAAAAACAAGAAAAGCTGCAGAAAGCTCAAGTTGCAGAGGTGCATGGTGGGATTTGAAGAATGGTTATTACCGATATTAAATATAATCTCTTGTAGTCGTTACTATTAACGGAATCATTTCCATATTTCCGCTCCTTACTGAACTCCATCTCAGCATCTCAACATCTTTTCATATTTGCTTCTAACAGTTTCTTGCCATCCCAAGCTTTCTATATTTGTTTTCTTCCTTATTTCATGTATATCTATTTTCTTATCTTTGATTATGTATATATAGCATCTTTGTAAATAAATCGTGGGGCTGAATATTCAAAAATTCAAATAACATTTTATATTTATCTAAATTTTCATGGTATCAGAGCCTTGCTAATTAGACGGCTGAATTTTTTGTGTTACTTAGTTATTTGTTTTGCAGTGATTCCGATCACATCCGAAATCAGAATGGATACTCTCGACAGTCATAAGACTCATGACGTATTAGCTACACATTTCAACAAAACTAACTACTCTTTATGGGAGTTCCACTTTTGGATGTTCATAGAAGCCAAAGGTCATTCGAGAGTCCTAACAGATGCGATAATAGCACCTACTGATGCCAAAGAACTTGCTATCTGGAAATCAAACAACGATCGGGTTATTTCGTGGCTTCTCAATAGCGTCACATCTGATATCACTTTGAGTCTGTGACCTTTCCTTTTGGCCTCTGACATGTGGAAACACCTCCGGATGATCTACCAACAACGGAACCATGCCCGCAATTTTCAAATTGAAAGAGACATATCTGAATATGTACAAGGTGACAAAGATGTTTGCACTTTTTTATTCTGGATTAATTTCTCTATGGTCTGAACAGGATCAAAGCATGGGAGATAACATGTCAACCAATAGTATCAAAGAAATCCTATGCGAACGATAGAAAATTCATGTGGTTCAAATGCTTATGAAACTTCGCCTGAAATATGACTCCATCCGAGCGAATCTCATTAGCCATGAATTCCTACCTGAAGTAGAGGTGGTTCTCGGTGAACTCATTCGAGAGGAAACTCGTCTACAAACCCAAGCTTCTATTAATGGCAGATCCTTTATTGAAACAGCTCTATATTCTAACCGAGGTAACTTTCGAAACACTTCTCAAATCAAAAGATGCTATGAATGTAATGATGAGGGGCATATAGCTTCACATTGTCGAAAGAAATTTTTTTGTGTGTATTGTAGAAAACCAGGACATATACTTCCTGACTGCCGCCGCCATCCTGCCCAACGTGGCTGTCCTGGTGTATGTTCTGCCACTCATCAACCACATCAGACAGTTGCTCATGCTACTCTTGCACAGCAATCATATACGCACGTTATTTCAACTTTTGATCTGTATCAACAGAATGATACACATAAACCATACGTTATTGCTTCTTTTCTTCAAACACAGACCCAACCCACAATCCAACAATCTATGGCCTCTTCAGCACCCACTCCCATAGCCAATTTTGATCCCACCTCACTTACGAAGTTGAATCAAGAGTCAATAGCAGCTGTGCTAAATTCATTAACCTCTCAATACCCAGGTAATAAAATTAATAATAATACTTATGCTTGGTTTATCGACTCATCATGCTCTAACCATATGAGAGGGGATATTGAATCCATGAGTAATATGATTCCTACAACTTCTCAACAACAGGTTATTACGGCCAATGGCCATAGTCTTCCCACTATGGGAATCGATTCAGCAAAATTATTGTCAAATGTTTTATATGTGCCGAAACTTACAACTAATTTAATTTCTGTTGTGCAATTAGCTGAACATAATTGCATTGTAGCACTCTCTCCTGATGGTTGCATTGTGCAGAATCAGAGGACAAAGAGAGTGGTGGCAAAAGGGCATAAAATCAGACGCTTATTCTTATTACAGTTCGTAACACCTCAATCCTTTAAATGCTTTCTTACTGCTTCTGATAGAGACATTGAACATTCAAAGGATTTATTAAATTTATGACATTTACGCCTTAGGCACCCTCACATTAAAAGGCTCTCTTTTATGCTTAAAACTTGCTTGCATTTTCAATCACATTTTAGTATGTTTAAATCTATATCTTGTGAAAATTGTGTTCTTTCGAAAAGTTATAAATTGTCATTTTCTATAAGTAACACCGAATATTTCAAATCGTTTGATTTAATTCATAGTGACATTTGAGGTCCATCCCCTATATTGTCTCGTATTGGATTTAAATATTTTTTACTTTTTATAGACCATGCAGATGGATATTTTTTCTTCGTCATAAATATGAGGTAGGACATTTTATAAAAGAATTTTTTGCCTATGCCGAACGCAATTTCAAACAAAAATAAAAATTTTTAGATCGGACAATGATGGTGAGTATATAAGTGACGACATTCAACAATTTTTTCGACAAAATGGAACTATTTCTCAAACTACTTATCCGTACACACCCAAACAAAATGGGGTGGTTGAACGGAAGAACCGACATATCCTTGAAACTGCCCTTGCTTTGTTAAACACGACAGACTTGCCTCATATTTTTTGGGTTGAAGCACTTCGAACCTCTGTTTACTTAATAAATAGACAAGTGACAACCGTTAATAATAATGATTCTCCTTTTTTAAAACTATTTTCAAAGAAATCAAAGTATGATCATTTATGTGTTTTCAGTTGCATTTGTTTTGCCCATCTCCAACATCACGAACGAGATAAACTTTCGGCCAAAGCTGCAAAATGTATTTTTTTAGGTTATAATGATACACAAAAAGGTTACCTTTGCTATGATCCTATTAAACATTTTGTTCGTGTACCTCTACATGTCATATTTTTCGAACAAAATTTTTATTATCCGATTTCAAAAGATGACTCACAAACTCGCTTTTGTCTACTACCCTCCTTCTTTGAACATGATAATACTATGCCCGTTGCGCCACCACCATCTCCGCCTCCAATTAATACTAGTGATGATATGATTTCTTCCATTGTTGCACCAAGTACTAACTTGACAGGAACTATCCAAGATCCCATCCCGATTCGATGCTGTCAACACCATGTAGATCCTCCAGTTCGTTACGGATACTCCCCAGGAGAATATGGTAAATCTTATGCCTTAGTAACTACCTTGCCAATAGTTACTGTTCCCACTTCTTTTAAACAAGCAAACGAACATGAATGCTAACGTAAAGCTATGAAAGATGAGATGGTTGCACTTGAAGAAAACATGACTTGGAGCCTCCAAACAAAACCTCCAAATACCACCTTGATTGGCAGTAAATGGATATACACAATAAAATAAACGCTGATGGCACTCTCTATCGATATAAGTCAAGATTGGTAGCTCAAGGCTACAAGCAAGAGTATGGCCTGGATTATGATGAAACCTTGGCCCCAGTTGCTAAAATGCCAGTTGTCCGAATAATTTTGTTTGTTGTGGCAAAGCAGGGGTGGAAACTTCATCAGATGGACGTCAAGAATGCCTTCCTTCATGGTAACTTACAAGAGGTGGTTTATATGAAACCACCTCCCGAATTCGCTCCATCGGATCCAAATCTGGTATGTTGCCTCCATAAGTCCTTATACGGCCTGAAATAGGCTCCACGGGCTTGGTTTGAAACATTCTGAAAAACTATTATTCAGGTTGGATTCCAACAAAGTAAATGTGACTACTCCATGTTCTTCAAACCATTTAAATAAAGTATCACTATTTTGTTTATTTACGTCGATGACATTATTATAACTGGTAGTGATATAGATGGAATTTTTCATCTTAAAACTTTACTAAATACATCTTTCAAAATGAAAGACCTTGGACTACTAACATATTTTTTGGGTTTGGAAGTATGTTATTTGCAGGATGGAATCAAGCTATCTCAAAAGAAGTACGCTGAAGAACTTATCAAACTCACCCCTATAAGTGATAATAAGATGGCATATACTCCAATGCAGCAAAATATTAAGTTCCCTATAGAAGATGGTACACTCCTGCCTGATGCCACTTTATATCAACGACTTATTGGAAGTCTTATATATTTGATCATGACTCGGCCCGACATTACATATCCGGTCCAAGTCCTTAGCCAGTTCATCAATAAACCTTGCCAACATCACTATAGTGTCGCTCTCTGCATCATTCGCTACATACGAACCACCATCAACCGCGGACTCTTCTTCTCGTCCTCTTCTTCCATGATATTATCCGGCTATGTTGATGCCGATTGGGTAGGCTGTTCATCCATTTACTACAAGATGGTGCATGCTTCTAGGCATTTCTCTCATTTCTTGGAAATGCAAGAATCAAACAAAAGTATCTAAATCTTCAATTGAGGCTGAATACCAAACAATGTCTGCAGCTTGTTTCGAAATTGTGTAGATTCGTCGCTTATTAGGAGAATTAAATCAACCTCTCTTACAGCCCACTACTCTTCACGGTGACAACACAAGCGCCATTCAAATTACCACCGATCTCGTGCACCATGAAAATACTAAACATATCGAGGTTGATTGCCTCTACATTCGTGAACAGATTGAAGACAAAATTATCCAATTATCCTATATTTCTACACATGAACAACTTGCCAACCTCCTTACCAAGGCTATGTCACGAAATCGTCACAATTTCCTAGTATCTAAACTTATGCTCCATGTCATGGAGTATTAGCTTGAGGGAGGGTATTAACGAAAATATGGAAATATATCAATTCCACATTTCCACTCCTTGTAGATCTCCATCTTAGCATCTCAACATCTTCTCATATTTGCCTCCAACGACTTCTTGCCATTTCAAACTTCCCATATTTGTTGTCTTCCTTATTTCATGCAAACTAGTTTCTATTTCCTTATCTTTAGTTATGTATATATAACATCTTTGTAAACAGATCGTGGGGGTGAACATTCAAAAATTCAAACAACATTTTATATTTCATTAGATTTCCAGATACTTTTAAGAAAGCTACAACTTCTGCAGTATTCAATCTCTTAGCATTTAATGTATGTTAAACAATTCATGCCATAGTTACCATGCCTTCATTTCAATCTATAATTGCACGCGTTAAACGAAAGAAACCCATTGGAGATATATTCACTCGAGATTTAGAAACCAGATAATACTTCATAACAGCTGTATGACTTACCATCCTTGGAAGTTAAGGTCGATATCCTGAGTCTCTTGACAATGAATTCCTCCGTTTCAAATTTGAATCGAACAGTCTGATGTGAAAAGAGACCGGATTAAAGCAGGTTTGTAGCTAAATAGGACTGAGGGGAATAGTAATGCACACATAAATTTTACGTGAAAAATCTCCAAATTAGGTTAAAAATCATGAGCAAGGATAGAAGACTTTTACTACTGAGAAAAACTGAAGAATTATAAAAAAAAGCTAGACCAAAAAATATACAAAATATTTTTGTATCTCTCTTTTTCTCTCTTTTTTCTCTCACCTCACTCTCTCTTTTCTCTCTTCTGTTTGCTACTACTTCTTCTCTTCATCTCCTGCCTATTTATAGGTAGGAGATCATGTGGGATGGCTGGCCATTTGGCCAGCTATCCCCTTAAACTTGTCAAAGGTGGTAGGCACAACAGTGCCTACCATTTCTTTGTTAATTTGGGTAGGCATCGAAAATGGCGCCTACCTTTTTTAACAATTCTCCCACTTAAAGATTTGATTTATTGTCAATCAGATCTTCACACTATTCTTTATACCTTGCTGTTTCATGTTGTTTACATCTTTATCAGGCCACACGAGGATCGACACCACATAGACTTGTCACCATTGATTGCTTTTGTCATAAAATCTACTAGGTTATCCATTGTATGAATTTTTGGTATGTCCACCGTTCCTTCTTCCACTTTCTCACGAACGAAGTGATACTGAACTTGGATGTGTTTTGTCTTTGAATGAAATGCTTGATTCTTGACAAGATGCAAAACACTCTGATTGTCACAATACAGAGTAATATTCTCTTGTTTATTCCCAAGTTCTTCCAACAACATCTTTAACCACACTGCTTCTTTACTTGCTTGGGTAGCTGCTACATATTCTGCTTCTGTTGTTGACATGACCACAACTGACTACAGTTTTGAAAACAACTCACAGCTTCTTTAGCTAGTGTAAACACATATCCTGTAGTAGATTTACTTTTATCAAGATCACCAGCATAATCAGCATCAACATATCCTTTGATAGTAATCTGATCCTCCATAATATAATGCAATATCTGAGGTTCCCTTGATATATTTGAGAATCCTCTTCACAGTATTTCAATGCTCTCGACCAGGATTCGCCATGTATCTACTAACAACTCCCACTACATATCCAATATCAAGTCTTGTACAAATCATAGCGAACATTAGGCTCCCTACTGCTGATGCATATGGTACTTGAGACATTTCCATCATCTCTTCTTCATTGCCAGGACTCATACTTGAGGATAACTTGAAAGTAACTAGAAGAGGGGTATATATAGACTTACAATCTTGCATGTTGAATCGCCACAAGATCTTCTTCAAATAATTCTTCTGAGAAAGTCAAATCTTCCTATTATTTTTGTCTCGGTGAATTTGCATCCCTAGAATCTTGTTTGCTGGTCCCAAGTCCATTATTTCAAATTCCCTAGCCAACTGTGCCTTCAATTCTTTGATACGATCATTATTGGGGCATGTTATCAACATGTCGTCTACATAAAACAATAAGACTATAAAATCATCTTTTTCAAACCTCATGAAATATGCACAAGGATCTGCATTCAGTCTGCTGTATCCAAGGCTCATGATGAAGGAATCAAATCTCTTATACCAACACCTTGGTGCCTGTTTTAAACCATATAGAGATTTGTTCAACCTGCAAACCAAGTTCTCTTTCCCTTTTTCTTCAAAACCTTCTGG
>JANVCQ010000007.1:21926459-21936496 GCA_025531925.1 Erythroxylum plowmanianum | reverse complement strand
TACAATCTTGCATGTTGAATCGCCGCAAGATCTTCTTCAAATAATTCTTCTGAGAAAGCCAAATCTTCCTATTATTTGTCTCGGTGAATTTGCATCCCTAGAATCTTTTTTATTGGTCCCAAGTCCTTTATTTCAAATTCCCTAGCCAACTGTGCCTTCAATTCTGTGATACGATCATTATTGGGGCTTGTTACCAACATGTCGTCTACATACAACAGTAAAACTATAAAATCATCTTTTTCAAACCTCTTGAAATATGCATAAGGGTCTGCATTCACTCTGCTGTATCCAAGGCTCATAATGAAGGAATCAAATCTCTTATACCAACACCTTGGCCCCTACTTTAAACCATATAGAAATTTGTTCAACTTGCAAATCAAGTTCTCTTTCCCTTTTTCTTCAAAATCTTCTGGTTGGAGCATATAAATTTCTTTTTCAAGATCTCCATGAAGAAATGCAGTTTTTACATCTAACTACTAAAGATGTAAGTCATATATAGCACATATTGCCAGAATTACTCGAACTGTAGTGAGTCGAACCATAGGAGAAAATATTTCGTTAAAATCAATACCTTCTTTCTGAGCATATCCTTTTACCACCAATCTAGGACTGAGGGGAATAGTAATGCACACACAGATTTTACGTAAATAACTCACAAATTAGGGTAAAAACCACGAGAAAGGATAGAAAACTTTTACTATTGAGAAAAACTGGAGAATTACAAGAAAAAATTAGACAAAAAAATATACAAAATATTTTTGTATGTCTCTCACTCTCTCTTTTTTTCTCTTATCTCACTCTCTGTTTTCTCTCTTCTGTTTGCTACTACTTCTCTTCCTCAGGAGATCATGTGGGATGGCTGGACAGCCAGCCATCCCCTTAAAATTGTCAAAGGTGGTAGGCACAATGGTGCCTACCATTTTTTTGTCAATTTGGGTTTGTCACAGTGCGGAAGCAAATGCAAAAACACTTTGTGTTCTTTTCAATAAAATCATTTATCTCGATACTTTAAAACTCCTTTGTTTACTTCTTTGCTTAGTTATTTCTGTACTTGTGTCTTTTACTGGAACATGTCACCTGATATTATTATTCCATAACTACAACGACGAGTATCTATACATTGAATAAATAGGATCCACAAAAATTGAATAAGTGGATGCTCAATGAATATGAAAGCATACATGGCAAACTTGATTTCTCCTTTGTTGTCCGTTTATGTGTCATGGTGTTGCTGTCACAAACTTGCACTGCCAACCAACACCTCCTACTTACGGTACGTTTGAAATTAATGTTGATGATGTATGTCTGCCTATTCGTACTAGGTTTACTCTGTCATCTTCTGTTATTATATTGTTGTGTGTTGAAACTTGAAAAGAAACCGTTCAGAAAACCATTTTGAAGTCAAAATAAAGAATAATCAGTTAGCAGCCGCGGAGTGATCGTAGAGGGACAAAAGGAAGAAGCCAAGATGAAAATTGTTCAGTGGAGATGCGGGGTATCGATCCCCGTACCTCTCACATGCTAAGCGAGCGCTCTACCATCTGAGCTACATCCCCATAACAATGTACCACGTTTAAATGAGCTTTCTTAAACTAAAATCTTGAAACTCCTTCTCGCAACATCAAATGTGGCCAGTCTCATGAAGGGCAAGGGTACTAGAATTGAGAATACGACTTATAAGACATTGTCACTGATATTGACGAATTAAATGAAAAGTTGAAAAAGTATTGGTTTTAATAGAGCAAGCATTCTTTCGAGGTTCTCTGACAAAGTTGAAGGGCGGATACCTTGCGGTGGCTTTTGTTGTTTTGCACTGAGCACCTTAGGATAAGAAACCCATCACCTTACCATTTGTCTTGTTGTAAACTTTGTGTTGGACTCGTCATGCATGACCTTGAACTCGTATTCCTTCGTCTTCTTTGTCCTTTTCCCCCTTTATTCTCGGCCCAATTGTTCATCTCATAAAATTGGGCTTATATATAAAATACATGATCTGTATTAAAAGGTTTAGCAATCGAATTCAATAGACTGAAAAACCCATTCATAGTATCCAAATTGCAACACAAATACTGAATATGGCGGCCATTCTGCGGCCTATATTAACATAAAATGAATGTATGTGGTGGGACCCATGTAAACCCTAAACGAAGCCCTAAATGACAGACTCGCTTTCTGTATATAAACCCTGAGAGCCGCTTCTGGACTCTATGTAGGGTCTAAGGTGTGTTTTCTCTTCCCTTGTACGCTTTGTCTTCCCCGTTTAGGCTGCTTCTCTTTTAATCGATGTTTAGGGCCTGTGTTTGTGAAGAATAAGTTGAGGAAGTGCCTGTGATGGTGTTAAATATACTATGAGATTCACTTTTCTATGAAAAAATATTTGTTCTGAGGCACTCAAGTTTTGATTCTACTTGCTTGATGCTGTGTTTGCTCTTGAGATTACTTGGGACGTTCGTTAGATCTTGGCTCTGTTTGGTATGTTGTTTATTTCCTGGAAACCAAACAGAGCTGCAAAAGTACTATTTCTGAGTAGAAAAAAGTTTTCCGCTGCAATGTAATGCAAGTGATGATAAAATAGACAGGGACATCAGCTACTCCTTTTTGGAGGATGATGACTTAGTCTAAAATGGGAATCTCTCTGATGCATTTCTCTGAAATTTTCATTTTTTTCTTAGTTGTCTTGCATTTTTGGGTTTGAATGTACTTTGTTGTTTGAGTTCTTTTTTGATGAGTTGGAATGTTTTTCTATTGTATATGAGCAAATGCTATGAAAATAAATTCTACTTTTGTGATCAATGATTTGCCAATGATGCAATCAAGATGCACGTATTATCAGAAACACAAGTGATGATATCCTTCCTATTGTCACTACCTCTGAGGGCAGTCATTGATCTTCCGTCTCTTATGATTTTAACAACTTGAGAAATTTATCTGACGTGTGTTTTGGAGGGTTGGTTTGGTGATAAAGTCTTGCTTTTGGACCTTCATTTACTGATTGGCATTAGGAAGTAACTTGGTTTTTTTTTTTTTTTTCAGTTGCATCTCCTGCTTTTAGATGACTAATTAAACTTGTAGTCTTTTTAGGAATATAGTGATTCTATGGTGAACTCGTGGTTATCTATTGTTGAAGAAAGTGGAACTACCTGCAGGCTGTCGTAAAAGTAGTTAGGATTGTGTTTTTATCTCATTTCTAACTTGTTATAGTTTTTTGAACCAATAGCCTAATGATTTATTGAACAAGAACGGAGATTTGAATGATGTCTTGTTGTAGCCTAATGCTATATTGGGCTCCAATGGCATCTCATGTAAAAAGAAATCATTGCTTCACCTCATATGAAGGCTACATGGATTAGTTACTATTTTCTTTGCAATTGATTGAAATTTGACACCTGAATCAGAATAGAATGATCGTCAAGTAAAGAAGTGATGGTTAGTGAGCATAATTGACTCCTATGATATGTAATGATTCTAGAACCATTCAAGAATTGCAATCGGGTCATTGGGTGTCTTATATTTTTATTATATGTTGTCATTACTAAGAGTCTAAATTTAAAAAATGGAATTAATTTAAGTTTTATGTATGGATTTAGAAATTTTCTTAGATACTTACCTCGTTATTAAATATAAGGATTCATAAGCCTCTGTTGAGGTTACTCATTTGAGGAAGGGTTAACCTCATTCATTTTAGTATTCGAAGGATTTTAGATTTTGGGTTCAGATCACCTATTCCAAAAAAGAAGGAGCAAGCTTGTGTTAGCTCTGTTCTTACTAAGATCTATTTATTCATCCAATTTTTCTGTCTCATTTATTGTGTAGATGGATCTTAATCGAAACAGAGTGGCACATGCTGTAGGGAACAAGTGACCCGGTTCCAGTTTTACCTCTTATGTTTGACACTAGTTAGCTCTAGTCATTTCTTCATTTTACTTGCATGTTTTAAAGAATACATTCTAGTGTAAATTTTCACTAATTAAAGGTAGGGATTTTTTTTTATAAAAACTTTATCTTATAAGTCTAATAATGTTAGATTATTTTACCATAATCTTTGATCTACATTGATTCGAGGTTAAACAACCATCTCACTTGTGATTTAGCAAATTAGATTTAAGTTGTCAAAATAATCATTGTGATTTAATGCCTAGTATCATCTTTTAGCAATAGGGACTTCAAGTTCACCTTAATATTTACAAGTTAAACGACCATTAGGGGTAGTAATTTCACCATTCGCAAGAAGTTTAACGATGTGATCCAATAAATGCTCATCAGGACTAACATTCAGGGGGAGCCTTGTGTGCTAATGAAGAATAGTGTGGGAAGAATGAAAAATTTAGAAGATAAGTATTAAATAAGCATAAAGGATCGTTTTTTTGCTTGATTTGATTGAAAGGCACCCATATTGCGCAAAATGAAAGGCGTCAAGAGAATACGCATTGTTTACATGAGCATGAGGGTTGAGAGGTGTTAAGAGGTCCTCGTAGCTTATTAATGAAGTTGTACTCAATGAAGAGATAATAGACTCAAGGAACAAAATTGAGGCCATGAACATTTATTAAATTTTTAATGAGATGATTTTGACTTTAGTAGTTACAGAGTAAGGTAAAATTTTATATTGGGTACAATTATACTAGACAAGATTTTGAAAATAAGAATGCTTAAGTTCTTGATTGTAAGATCGTAAGTGACGAACGTTGACATCATAGATTTTAGAAAAATTATTAGGGATGGTTGGGTTGGGCTTTAGTTGTTTTGGGCCTGTGCTCAGTTTAAATGGCCCCAGGGTAGTGAACCGGAAATTAGGCCTGAAGCTTTTAAATATGGGCTTGGGCTTGATGTATTTTTAATTTTAAAAATATTATTATTTTTAATTTTAAGATGAATATATTGTTTAATAAATTTAGAATTAATTTATTATAAAAAAGTGAACCAAAAAAATTATATATACAATGTTTGTATTAAAAGTACATAAAATTTTGAAATAAATAAGTTTAAATTAAATTTATTATAAAGAAAGTGTATATATAAGATGTAAAATTTATTTAATTAATACAATTGTTAAAGAAAATGAGTTTTTTTAATGTATATATTAATGTATATAAAATTTAAAGATGAATAAGTCCATATTAAATGTTATTTTAAAAAGAAACTGAACCACAATATTTTATGTGTAAAATAAAACATTTATTTAATTAACATAGTTTTTAACGAAAATGAGTTTTTTTTTCATTTATATATTAAATATATATAAAAATAAAATGTTGAATTGAATAAGTTTATACTAAATATTATTTTTTTAAAAGAAAAATAAAAAGGAGTTTTTTTAATTGTATATATTACATGTAAATAAAGTTTTGAAATAAATAAGTTCAAACTAAATATTATTTTTAAAGAAAGTGAACCACAAGATTATATATGAGAAATATAATAGTCATTTAGTTAACATAATTACCTACTAAAAATGAAAATTTTAAAACTTATATATTAAATGCACATAAAAGATGGAAATGAATAAGGTCAAACCAATTTATTATAAAAGAATGTTAACTAAAAAAATTATACATTAAAAATGTAATATTCATTTAATTAACACAATTGCTTAACAAAAATGAGTTTTTTAAATGTATATATTAAAAATACACAAAATTTTGAAATGAATATTCAAATTAAATATTATTTTTAAAAAATGAATCAAAAGATTATATATGAAAAATGCAACATTCATTTAATTAACACAATTACTTAATGAAAATGGGTTTTTGTTAAAATGCATATATTAATTATATATGAAATTTTGAAATGAAAAAGTTAAAACTAAATATTATTTTAAAGACAGTGAACTAAAAGATTGTATACGAGAAATGCAACATTTATTTAATTAACACAATTATTTTCATTTGTTTAAATGTATATATTAAATGTACATAAAATTTTGGAATGAATAAGTTTAAACTAAATAATATTTTTAAAGAAGGTGAACCAAAAGAGTGCATATAAGAAATATAACATTCATTTAATTAATGCAATTACTTAACAAAAACAAGTTTTAAAAAAATGTATATATTAAATGTACACAAAATTAAAAAAAAAAGAATAAGTTCAAAGTAAATTTATTATAAAAGTAAGTGAACCAAAAGATTATATATGAGAATCCAACATTTATTTAATTAACAAATAAAACGGCAATACTATAAAAATCATTTTATTATTAGAACAAACATGATAATATTATCCAAATTTTTTAATGAGACAATTTAAAAATTGTTAAAATAAAATTATCAATTAATGTTGGCGAGTAGAGACTGAAGAGCAGATATTGAAATTGAGTAAAGCACATAGGTAGAGACAACAATGTAAAACCCGCAAAAAATAGATAAGTAAATAATTATATCTTCAATTATAAAAACCAAAGCAATCACATAAAAAATAAGTAAGTCTACAAATAAACATTAAATATAACAAACCTACAATAGAGAATAGGTAATCGTTATAACAAGGATTGTCTATAGTTCGCACTATTTCATCAGCATGTAGAAATATTATTATGTAAACTATACCTAATAATGTAATGCATTAAATTAATATTAAATACCTAATAATACCTTCATCATCATATATTTTTTAAATATTTTTCAGTGAATAACTAGTCTTATCCATATTAATTCCTGTATTGATATAAAAACTACAAAGGCAATAAGATAAGATAATATCATAAAAAATAAACAAAATTGATATATCATAAAGAATAGAGTTTACCTTCAACATCTTCATCATCTAACCAAATTCGGGCACACATATGGACTTCCACAGTATTGGGATAAAGTCGAATACGATAAGGACTAATAACTTGACTGACAATATTAAAAGTAGACTCTGTAATAACATTAGAAGCTATAATTGCCAAAATGTCTCATACAATTGCTTGCATAATCAAAAAATCATTTTCATGGTTCTTCTATCATAGCAATACATTAGACTCCACACCTTTAACTTCAACTGCACAATTTGTTGTCAAATATTTGTCTTACTCCATCATACTGTCAGAAGTATTTTGCCCTTTTTTCTTTCATGAATTTTGTAAATAAGGGCTTCAAATTGTTCTTAGAAAACGCTAAACTTGAACTTGAACTTGAATAGCTTAAAATATTGCGATCTTGATTTTTTTCCCAATCTTAGTCGATAATTATTAAACAAATCATACAAAATTGTTTAATGATATCAACATGCTCTTGAGCCCAATCACCATATAACATGTCATAATAAAAATCAACCCCTCCATCTTATATCTTGGTCTAACAAAGAAATGAATGAAATAATATGTCCAATCATATACTAGTAAGAATTCTACTTCTTCGTCATCTGCTTTGTCGTAAACCAGATCATTGGAATTAAATATCCAATTAGAAAAATTATTCTTGATCTTCCACAAATTGCTAAAGAAACTATGCATAGTTGGATGTTTTGTTCTCGAAAACAATTCAGCTGTATAAAATATTTCCAACTTCACACTCTTTTCTAGACAAGCAAGTATACTGAGAATCTCTTTGTCTCAGCCTAGTAAAAAATCAATATATAGGTTGTCGATTCGAACATCTTCAAGGTTGGGTTCCATTTGGTAGGACAATATAATGCCAATTTCTTTGTCCATGGAATGCGTAGTAGTTGTGTAATTTCTTTAAGCTTTTTAACTCTTTTAAGTGTTGCACTCCAATATACTACACTATCTCAGATCAACTATATCGCTTCCTTTCTCATCTCAAGCCTATCCTTCACATAGAGCAACCTTTCACCAACCAATAAGCTCCTAACCTTTAACTTATTCTTGATCTTTTCAATCACTTTATCGTTTGTGCTACAATCGTCAAATGTTATGGTACATAACTTGTGTCAATGTTCCAATCTCTTAATGGTTGTCAACCTTTCGCTTTTATGTGGTGTAAGCACATAAGTGAACATACCGTTTACAAATATGAATAAATATCAATCGTAATATAATTAGAAAAGCAAAAATGATAACAATATATACAATATTGTCACCGTCATATAACCCTTCTTTTAGTTATCAACTTCCTATATGTTCGTTATAATGATAATTCATCCTTCAATATTCGATAATGTTTTAGTATTTCTTTCTTTTGATCCTCATAGAGGTGTGAAAGAGCCTATGTGAAGAGGGTCTTACTTAAAAAGCCAAGCTTTTTAATGTGATCTTTAAGTTTGTCAGAATGTTAAATGAGTGGAGACTTAGTATGCTAATTCTCCTATACAAGAACAAAGGGGACATCTATAACTGTAATAAATATAGAGGCATCAAATTAGTTAGCATATCAAGATTTTATGAGAGAAGGTGATTGAGAAGAGAGTGAGAAATGATGCTCTTATATTAAAGAACCAGTTTGGCTTTATGCTAGGAAGTTCTATGACAAAAACTTTACATATCATCAGAAGATTAATGGAATATTACATGGAAAGACAACATAACCTACATATGGTTTTTATTGACTTAGAGAAGGTCTCTGACAAGGTACATAGAGAAATCATATGGAGGTGTTTAGAAGCTATGGATTTTCCTATAACTTATATATGGGTTATTAGGGATATGTATGAAAGTGCAAAGACTATACACCAAGGTTCCTATTTGAGCCTCTTTTTGTTTGCAATAGTGATGGACGAGCTCACTAAGAATATCTAAGGGTATTTTCCTTGGTATATATTATTTGTTGATGACATTGATTTAGTAGATGAAAGAAAGAGGGTGTCAATATCAAGCTAGAACTTTGGAGGGATATGTTAGAGTCGAAGAGCTTTAAATTAGGAAGGACTGAGACTAAGTACTTAGAATGTAACTTTTTAGGCCATAGGATGCCTTTTGATGTGAAGGCAAAGATTAGTTCAAAAGTTATATCACAGAAAAAATGTTTTAAGCATCTAGGATCTATCATTCAAAGCAATAGAGAGATTGATGAAGATATAGTTTATCGTATCAGATCAGGATAGCTTAAATGGGGAAGTGCATTAGGAGTTTTTAGGTGACAACAAAATATAACTCAAGTTCAAAGTTAAATTCTATCGTTTAATGATTAGGCTGACCATGCTTTATAGGGAAAAGTGTTGGTCTATCAATCAAGTGCATAATTATAAATTAATAGTGGCGAAAATATGGATGCTTCATTATATGTGCGACTTACTAGAAGAGATAAGATCAAGTATGTAATAGTAAGAGACAAATTTAAGGTGGCTGATATTAATGAACAATTAAGAGAGACAAGACATAGATGATTCAGACATATTAAGAGAAGACACCCTAATACTCTAGTGAGAAGATTGTACTTAAAAACTATTGGAGGAAAAAATGATGGCCTAAGAAGAATCAGGGGGAGGTGATAAAAAATAAAATGGCTCTGTAGAGAACATGACTATAGAAAAATTTTGCGTACTAGGATACTAGCAAATGATCTCATATAGAGATGTTCTTCTTGTTTTTATAGGTCTTTTAATCATTTTCTATTGAGTCTTATACAGTGATAATCGGACCAAAACTGGTACGAAATAAAGAATCGATGTACCGAGTTTAAATATCGATCAGTACTAGCCTATTTCAGATGGTACCGATTAGTATTCAAAATAGCAGCTGGTACCAAAAATTTTAAAAAATAGGAGAACTTTTTTACAAAATTTTCAAAAGTTTTTAAATTCTCACACCCTTCCTTTTACCTCTCCTTCCCCTCTTTTTTCTTAAAGTTTTTTTAATTGGTTATTTTATTTACTTCAACTTTTATAATTATTGTGATTTTTTAAATTTTGTTTTTAAAATAATAATACATATTTTTATCACTAACAATAATTATAAATTAAATAAAACTTAAAAATAAATTATTTTTATTGAAATTTATTTTAATATTTTATATAATATTTATTAATAAAAATAATTTAAAAATTATTATTTATAAACTAATATTTATTTTATAAATTTTAATTATTAAATTAAAATTTATTTGAAATTTATATATTTTAAAAATATATTTTAAATTTAATTATATTTATTA
>JANVCQ010000007.1:21912391-21926359 GCA_025531925.1 Erythroxylum plowmanianum | reverse complement strand
TGCATGAGAGTGTCTCATTGTTTCCTTCTTTCTTCTAAAACAATACTCCTCCAAAGTGTTTCTTCTCCTTTCCCACCGAAGAATTTTGTTAACCAAGTTATCCTAGGAGAATAAGGGGTAAATCAAATTGGTTGAGGATACAACAACAAGGAGAAGATAGATTGATAAAGGAAAAGATTCAAAAGCGAAGGCTTTGGATACGAGAAGAAGGGAGGACAGCGCAGCAAGGAATTAAAGCTACAGCAAAGGAGTCGGTAATACTCTTCATCTTGTTTATATTTATTATTATCCTTATTCCATATCATGTATAGATTGGTATGATGATTTGGATATATTGCTTCCATTGCAAATAAGATTTCTAAAAAGTTTTGAAATCTACCGGTTCTCCAAATATAGCATGCGTTCTTTTTCCGATCCAACATGAGATGTTTATGATATGCTCTCTGATCCTCATCAGAAGCATCAGCAGTAGGGGTATCAGGATGTGGAAGGTCTAGGACATCACCTACCTCCTCAGATCTGAGAACAATTCTTAGATTCTCAGCCAATCAAGAAAATTGGGTCCAGTCAATTTATTAGAATCCATAAGTGAGCGCAAATTTATACTGGAAGACATCTTAAATCAACCTAAATGTGAAGAGAGAAAGAATGTTAAAATATAAATACATGCATAATCATAAGAACTTGCATGACATGCATATAACTCCCACTAGTTTCCATAGCCCTCAGTACAGATCCAAGAAAAATTATGACAAAGTTTCGTAGTGGATTGATATCTGATATTACTAAGAATGACTTTGAGTTTACCTAATAAGCTACCTTAGGTCAATCGGTAGGTATCAGTCATATCAATTACATCATAGCTGTAACTATTATCTAGTGCTATCAACTCTTGATGTATGCATAAACATTGGGTAATCAACTCTTGATGCACGTACATCTGATGTATGCTACCCAATTGCACCTCTGCCTATGTTGACCTTAATTACTCAACAAATCAACGCTTCTAGTGAAAATCGACTCATTAATATGAAAATCTTGTTTCTATAGTTCGAACATATCCGTATAGGATGGACTTGGGTTTACCCAACAACCCTAACTCTAAAAGAATTATGGTTCTCCCCATATTAATGGAAGGTGTTAGTTTTCATATTATATGTGAGGGATTTCATACTTTGGTCTCATCTAAGTCATATGATTATAGTCACAATGACTATATGGTATGATTGAGGACATTTCATCAATCACATTAATTCTATATCCATAACCATCTAACTAACCCTAGCATGCATTCTTTAAAGCAACCATCTCACAAGGTTTTCTTTATAGGTTGTGACGTGTTATGTATCAAAAGATCTGACGTTCGATTCAACTCTTAACCCGAATTGCTTTCTAATGTTGGCATCGGCTAATTTCTCAATCCATATATTTTCAATTTCAATTCAAAATTACAGCACCCCACTCTCATAGTGCATATCCCTGAACATACTGATGGTATTCGAGAACATACTCTACGAGGGTGGCATGTTGCAACAGTTAGTTAATCAAACTCATCACAAATTTTTTTCAAAATAATCACACGCATATACAAAGAATCAATAATCAATTTCAACTCATTTTATTCATAATCATTTTCAAACACAAGAGTTACAACCATTATATATGACATCAGCAATTCATTAGCCACTTAGGCTCATTACAAATACAATACACTTTAGTTGTAATGTCATTTCATTACAAAGTCATTCATATGCATATTGTATAGTATTTGTGAATACACATTTTGATACAAAATAATGAAATACATATGCAGGCGTAAACTGATCCTGACTTCTATCTCTTACTCGAATGCAGTGACTAGAGTCCAATTTATCTAATTAGAGATCTTTTCTAAGTCTAAAAAATATCACAAATTTTAAGGTAAGTTTTGCAAACTCAGCGAGTGGACCATCCTCGATGGCTCACTCAATCATGTAACACATTAATCCATATAATCACATATTTCACATCACTTCATCAATTCATCATAATAAGTCACATACATTTCATATTCACTTAGAACATATATCACATTCAGAAATCAGTCAAACTATTTAAATCATATGTATCTGATGCATATGCAATGCTCATGAGACTCACTTTCAATTGTTATTATTGTGACTGAGTGCCTATAACTGTCTCGTATCTATTGTGGTTACCGGGCTCATTGATAACTTTCTTGTATTCGTTGAAGATACTGGGCTCATTATACATAGTAAGCCTTTGGCTCTTAATCTCATTATGAGCTTTAAGCTCTTTTTCACTTTCTGAGCTTTAAGTTCTTTTTCGGTGGCTACTCCAGTCATAATAGCCTTTATGTTGTCACGCATTCATGTAATGAAATGCATCACATATATTCAGTTAATTAAAAGTGCTCAATATCACACAATCATATTTACTATGACATTCTCATTCAAATTTGTCATCGGACCTTAGTCTAACATTCAACATATACGTTGAGAATCACTTATTGAATTCATATGCACATTTACATTTTTCTTCAGAACTTGGTGCAACATTCAACAATCAAGTTGATTATAGCATATTTTGTCAAATTCACATACAAGGAGCACTTCCGATGATTTTTATATGCATCAAATGCCTCCGACATTCAATGTCCAGAATCAGTACAATCATGTTCACATTGCATATCAATCATATCAGTAGTCATTCAATGCAGAAATTCAAAATAGAACAATGATGAAATGAGACCATTTAGGTCGACTCACAGGTTGCTCCAAAAAGCTATTGCCTTGAAGTCTCAGTAATGTCTGGATGTTGATGCTCAAAATGCTCCTCTATATCATGCAATATACATTTACACATATCACAAATTTGCACAATTATGTAAGTACTCATTTATGCACATATATATAGATTATGTACAATGCATGCTCAATGACAATCTTGGTTATATTTACATTATTCTCATCACTTGTCATTCATATACCAGCACTCATATAAGTATAATTTGTTCTGAGGGTTTGCACCTCAATAAAATCAATTAAATCTAAGTTCATAACTCAATTGATCATTCCAGATTTTTCTAAAAATAGATTTTCAGGTCAACTTTTCATGATCATTCTGACAAGGAAAATGGAGCAATTTGGAAGCATTTTCTTCTGAAAAAATGTTCTCCTATGTCTTAAGTTCCTAAAGACACCAAGAACATACAATTTGATTCAATATTCCAAAAATTATACTCAAAATACTTCGGAATGTTCTTAAACTGCACCAGTACTCTGTACTCAACTTCAAGCCAGATTTTGGAATTATTAGAGACAGAATTTCTTCAAGAAATGTGTAGAAATATGTGTCTAGTTTAATCTAAATCAAAAGTAATTCTATTTGGAAATCTACATATCAAGATGTGGCCAAAATACGGTTGACTGTTCATTCTAGTACACTTCATCATTTTCATCCTAAACTCATCAATCAATCTTTTCCGAATGAATTCAAATGGCCATAAATTTTGGAGGAGAGAAAGAACAATATGTAAGGAGTTTGTTGATTCAAATTTCAAGTCATTTAGAGGTCGGGAGAAGAAAGTTAGAGTCAAAAGAGCAAAGGATGTTAGAAAATGTTAGCTGTCAGTCTGCCTTCATTGTCACGATCGTGCAATCCCAGTCGATAGCATAATGTCACGATCTTGCACTGCGAGATTTATCGCCAATGGCATGATCGTGCTTATGCACGATTGTGCACTACCTCATTTTTCTGCTTTTTTTAAGCACGATCGTGCACTGCCCAGTTTCTTCTCCAGATCTCCAGATTCACGAACTACAGATTTTCCTTGTCTCCTTCCTCTCTTTTGCTTAATCTATCATTTCTAACTTGTGTCCTCTCTATTTCCTCTTCATTCCTACTTCCATTAACCTCATCTTGATCACAAACAAATCAAAATATTTGATTGTTCATAAACATTAAAGTAGAACCTATCACTCACGCATCTTCATCATGTTTTCTGCACCTTTTTCATTTTTCTGCATTCTCTTCCTCTCTATTAACACTTTCACTTCATCTTAAACTTATCATTTGTATCCTCTCTATAACAAATTCACTTTACACTGATTCCTTATCTCTAAACTCATTTTAGTTCATTGCTAAAGCACCCAACAAGATTTACGCAAAAAACAACAAAAACAGAGCATAGGCATATCATTTCTCCACAATTTTCTTCACTCTTTTTATATATTTTTTCAATGATCTTTCTATTTCTAAAATCATTTCAGCACCATCTTATAACATATTGATCATCAAGTATGCAAAAACAACACGTGCAGCACACCCGAGTTTTTCATTCATATTTCATCAATGTATATACAACCTTATTTTAGAAACATTGAACTGTCAACTAACGTGATGCATATTTCATTACATATATTTTTTTTGGTAAATATTTCATTCCATATATCATAGAGAACCATTTGATACTTACTTGTTTATAACTCCAAATTCTTCAAAATCACGTGAACCCTTCCTTTCTAATAGAACACGATCATGAACAGTTGAAGGTTGTAAGGTTAGGTATTTCAGTGACAGTGAGGAAGGTAACAAAAAGAAATAGCTATTGAAAAATGAAAGAAAGGCTTACGTTGTAAGGGTGAGACAATTTTTGGAAGTAAAGAAACTCACAGAAGATGAAGAAAGTAATGAAGAAGAAGAAAGTAAGATCAAACAATTAATTTGATTTTTCTAGTATATTCGTAAGAATAAGGGCAAAGTTGTCCAATTTCTATGAACTTAAACTAAGTTCTCTTATTTAACTAGTCTAATCATCTCAACTTTTTACTCCAATTGTCTCTTAATTTTTTTTATGATACTTGTCAATAAATCCAAAGGAATCTACATAACTTTTCACTGTCATTTGACTATTATTTCTATTACCATTTTCAATTAGCTTTTCACATGACGTTTTTCCTAGTCCAAACATATTCCAAATCAATAAATACACCCTCTAAATCAATTTTCAACACATATTAACCACAATTCTCTACATATTCATATTTAAAATCAATCATACCCAGAAAAATGTCAATGAATGCATGTACAATGATTTTATTGTGCAAAAATAAATGTTTACATGTGTTTGTATGTTATATTATGTATGAGAATGAAATGCACTTTTCTAGTCTCTCACTGATATCTCATAATTATAGAAATTTAGGGTTCTAACCCTTATAATGGAAATAGGATGTTACAATTCTCCCCCTTAATAAGTTTCATCCTCGAAATTCATATCTGATTGATCAAAAGGCAGGGGTGTTATTTCCTTGTATGCTCCTCTATTTCTCATTTAACTTCATCATTCGAATAATTTCTTTCAATTGACTATGATCGATGGAATCACTCAGTCTTCCTATTACTTATTCAGATATCACACTATCTTATCTATTTCCTCGATATATTTCAGATTACTTTCAATTTCACCTTCGGTATCAATAACACATATATCGGATCATAATGATATTTCTTAAACTTACCTATATAACACAGTGTGAATTTGAAACATCTTGTATTGGTAATACTAACTCATAAGTCGATAGTCCTATTCTCACAATAATTTCATATGGACCAAATTTATATCGGGCTTAGTTTCCCCTTTTTCCTAACCTGAGCACATCTTGCCATGGCAATACTCTCAAAATTATTTCATCTTTCACTTGATAATTCACATCTCTTTAGTGTTAATACACTTAACTCTTATATCTATCCATACCTTCAGTGTTGATCCACCTAACTTGTTTATCTTTCTTGAATCACTTAACTCCTATTATATATTCATTTCACTTATCAACAGTATCTGAAATCAATTCTAGCCTTTAACCATTTCTAGGCCTTATTCGTCCAAATATGAAGGTGGATGACTCCTCAATCTATCATCAATTGATCACTATAAGTGCTTTCATGTATTACTCTAATTCATCTTAGACTTTGAACTATAGGAACTATGACTAACAAATATTCAATAAGTCATAGATTGCACCCTATATCATCTCCACACATATAATACATATGTGCGCAATATTTTGCAATATTTTCACTTATCATGATGACCCTATTATTAGATATGTACTCACAAAACTTAACTTTGACAACTTTTACATATATCGCTATCATTATCTCACCTTCGAATTACCATTATATCGTCATACCTACGTATGTTCACAATTAATTCAAAATTATAGATGCATAATTATCCTGAAATTTCGATCTCAATTTCACAAACATATTCTTATGCTAAATCATAACTCTTATCACATTTATCAAACAATCATTTCAATTCCAAGTTTAACCTTTCAAGGTCATAGAAAATTTTATTTTCTTTCAACTTGGCTTGTACACTTTAAATCTCATCATTCATATTTATATCACTACATTCCTTAATCAGTCCACGATAATGTATTCACTTCTATTTCACATTCGAGGATATATCACCACAGTATATTGATGTCATATTCAATAATACATCCACTAATACAATTACATTGAATCTCTATCTGTCATATCTAACCATATACTATTTTTCAATTCTAGATATCCACAAACTTTCATTTTCTCACATTCTGACAGATCATCATTCTTCTCACTAATTCTATCAGCTCAAACACTTAACAAATGCACATGCGTGTGACTCAAGCAAATACGACTCATGCTAGGGATCAGTTGCTGCTACCTGCTATGACATGTCTAAAATGCATGTAACTTGACACATATTTTGAAAAAAGCCCATGTAAGATACTAAAGTTAGGCTCTGATACCAAATTGTAGCACCCCACTCTTATAGTGCATATTCCCGAACATACCGACGGTATTCGAGAACATACTCTATGAGGGTGATATGTTTGAACAGTCAGTCATTCAAACTCATCATAATTTTTTTTTCAAAAATTTCACACGCATATGTGGAAAACCAATAATCAATTTCAGCTCATTTTATTCATAAACATTTTCAAACACAAGGGTTACAACTATTATACATGACATCAACAATTTATTAGCCACTTGGGCTCATTACAGGTACAAAACACTTTAGTCGTAATGTTATTACATTACAAAATCATCCCTATACACATTGTACAATATTTGTGAATACAAATTTTGACACAAAATAATGAAATACATATGCAGGCGCAAACTAATCCCGACCTCTATCTCATACTCGAATGTAGTGGCTAGACTCTAATTTGTCTAACTGAAGATATTTCTAAGCCTGAAAAATATCGCAAATTTTGGCGTGAGTTTTGCAAACTCAGTGAGTGGACCATCCTCGATGGCTCACTCAATCACATAACACATTAATCCATATAATCACATATTTCACATCACTTTATTAATTCATCATGATGAGTCACATACATTTCATATTCATTTACAACATATATCACATTCAGAAATCAGTCAAACTATTTAAATCATACATATCAGATGCATATGCAGTGCTCATGAGACTCACTTTCAATTGTTATTGTTGTAACTGCATGCCTATAACTATCGTGATCTATTATGGATATCGGGCTCATTGATAACTGTCCCGTATTCGTTGGGGATACCAAACTCATTATACATAGTGATCCTTTGGCTTTTAATCTCATTTTAAGCTTTAAGCTCTTTTTCACTTTCAAAGTTTTAAGCTCTTTTTCAGTGGCTACTCTGGTCACAACAATCTTTATGTTGTCATGCATTCATGTAATGAAATGCATCACATATATTTAGTTAATTAAAAGTGCTCAATATCACACAATCATATTCACTATCACATTCTTGTTTACATTTGTCATCGGACCTTGATCCCGCATTCAACATATACGTTGAGAATCACTTATTTCATTCATATGCACATTCACATTTTTCTTCGAAACTTGGTCCGACATTCAACAATCAAGTTGAGTTTCACATATTTCATCAAATTCATATACAAGGAGCACTTCTAATGATTTTTACATGCATCAAATGCCTCAGACATTTAATGTCGAAATCAGTACAATCACATTCACATTGCATATTAATCATATCAGTAGTCATTCAATGCAAAAATTTAAAACAAAACAATGATGAAATGAGACCATTTAGGTCGACTCATAGGTTGCTCCAAAAAGCTATTGCCTCGAGTCTCGGTAACATCTGGATGTTGATGCTCTAAATGCTCCTCTATATCATGCAATATACATTTACATATATCACAAATTTGCACAATTATGTAAGTACTTATTTATGCATATATGTATGTAGATTATGTACAATGCATGCTCAATGATAATCTCGGGTATATTTCCATTATTCTCATCACATAATCATTCATATACCAGCACCCACATAAGTATAATTTGTACTTAGGGTTTGCACCTTAATAAAATTGATTAAATCTAAGTTCATAACTCAATTGATCATTCCAGATTTTTCTAAAAATAAAATTTCAGGTCAACTTTTCATGATCATTATGATAAAAAAATGGAGTAATTTTGCAAAACTTTCTTCTAAAAAATTGTTCATGTCTTCAGTTCCTAAGGACACCAATACCATACAATTTGATTCAATATTCCGAAAGTTATACTCAAAATACTTCGGATTGTTCTTAAACTACACCAGTACTCTATACTCAACTTTAAGCCAGATTTTGGAATTCTTAGAGATAGAGTTGAAATTCAATTTCTATATGAAATTTGTAGCAATATTTATATAATTTAATCTACATCAAAAATAATTCCATTTGGAAATCTACATATCAAGATATGGCCAAAATACGGATGATTGTTCATTTTAGTACACTTTATCATTTTCATCCTAAACTCATCAATCAATCTTTTTCAAATGAATTTAGATGGCCACAAATTTTGATGGAGGGAAAGAAAAATATTTGAGGAGTTAGTTGATTCAAATTTCAAGTCATTTGGAGTTCGGGAGAAGAAGTTATAACCAAAAGAACAAAGGATGTTTGAAACTTTCAAGTATCAGTCTGCCTTCATTGTCATGATCATGCATAAGCACGATCGTGCAATCCCAGTCAATAGCGCAATGTCACGATCATGCTTGTGCATGATCCTGCACTGCCTCATTTCCCCCCTTTTGTCACGATCATGCTTGTGCACAATCGTGCAATGCCTAGTTTCTTCTCCAGATTCTCGAACTGTAGATTTTTCTTCTCTCCTTCCTCTCTTTTGCTTAATCTACCATTTCTAACTTATGTCCTCTCTATTTCCTCTTCATTCCTACTTGATCACAAACAAATCAAAATATTTAATTGTTCATAAGCATTAAAGCAGAACCTATCACTCACGCATCTTCAACATGTTTTCTACATTCTCTTCCTCTCTATTAACACTTTCACTTTATCTTAAACTTATCATTTGTATCCTCTCTATATCACGTTCACTTTACACTTATTCCTTATCTCTAAACTCATTTTAGTTCATTGCTAAAGCACCCAACAAGATTTATGCAAAAAACAACAAAAACAGAGCATACCCATATCATTTCTCCATAAATTTCTACACTCTTTTTATACATATTTTCAATGATCTTTCTATTTCAAAAATTATTTCAACACCATCTTATAACATATTGATCATCAAATATGCAAAAATAACACATGCGGCACACCCGAGTTTTTCATTCACATTTCATCAATATATGTACAACCTTATTTTAGAAACGCTGAAGTGTCAACTAACATTATGCATATTTCATTCTACATATCATGGAGAACCATTCGATACTTACTGGTTTATAACTCCAAATTCTTAAAAATCACGTGAACCCTTGCTTTCCAATAGAACATGATCATGAACAGTTGAAGGTTGTAAGGTTAGGTATTTCAGTGACAGTGAGGAAGGTAACAAAAAGAAATAGCAAGTGAAAAATGAAAGCAAGGCTTGTATTGTAAGGATGAGACAATTTTTAGAAGTAAAGAAACTCACAAAAGATAAAGAAAGTCACGAAGAAGAAGAAAGTAAGATCAAATTGGTAGGAATAAGGGCTAAGTTGTCCAATTTCTATGAACTTAAACTAAGTTCTCTTATTTAACTAGTCCAATCATCTCAAGTTTTTACTCCAATAGTCTCTCAATTTTTTTAATGATACATTTCAATAAATCCAAAATCGTCTACAAAACTTTTCACTATCATTTGACTCTTATTTCTACTACCATTTTCAATTGACTTGCCACATGCATTTTTTCTAGTCCAAAAATACTCAAAATTTTTGAAAATTTCCTAAATTTTACAAAAAATTCCAATAAATACACTCTTCAAATCAATTTTCAATACATATTAACCACAATTCTCTACATATTTACATTTAAAATCAATCATACCCGAAAAATGTCAATGAATGCATGTACAATCATTTTATTGTGCAAAATTAAATGTTTACACGTGTGTGTATGTTATATTATGTATGAGTATGAAATGCACTTTTCTAATCTCTCACTGATATCTCACAATTATAGAAATCTAGGGTTTTAACCTTTAGTATGGAAACAGGATGTTACAAAAATACCAATATACCAAGTGTAATACCCTCTACTCTAATGTACAACACTTTAATTTTATCATGCTTACCATATCTAGTCATACTAGACATGAAATACTTGAAATAGATTAATACAGTATTAATCTCTAAGGTTTCCAAATAACTTGAGAACATCAAACTATCACCCTAAGTATCTCTAGGTAGTCTCCACTTCATAAGACTACTTCAGCACTTGTCACATAACTTGTGACGGCCAAAACAATAAAGACAACTGAATATACCAATGAGACGTTAATATGATATATTTGACATTTGAAAACGTTTTTGGAAACCCAATTTCAAGAAAATCAGTTTAGTATGCATACAAAATCAAAGTAATATATTTCTGATAATATAAAAAATGAGTTGAGGCACTGAAACCAAAAAACACATAATCACCACTTTAAGGAAACCAAGTCCAGCAGTTTTCTGAAAAATGTCCAGCTCTGTCTTTTGCTTGGAAAAAATCATTGAAATAATTTCAATAAATGCTGAGAAAATTACAGAGGCATGTTCCATGAAATTTTTCAAAATTTATTTCTAAGAAAAACTTAACTAACCTCAGCAATCAAACCAATCTAGAATTTGTGTTCCTTAACACAGACATTCCTAATATCACACAAGAAATTATCAAATAAATATTCAGTCACCTCAAAAACATTTTTCCATCTTTATGGACATTTATAAACATCTTAGAAAGAGTATGGTGAAAGAAAACTCAAAAAAAAAATAGAATTTATTCTCGATTTTAAAAGCATGTCTGTTCATGTAATGTGCATAAATACATCAACCGAAACAATAGGGAATTGATTAGCAAAAGCATATCAAATCACATTGATAAATTTTTTCCTTCCACTTACATATTTAGCAACATCTCCTAAGCAAATATGAGCAAGAAAATTTCGAAAATAATATTTCTATACTGATATTGAATTCAATAAAATCAGAATGCACAACTGTCACAACCAATCAGCATCATCACACATGTTATGGTTTCTCCTTTAAATGGGGCACAAGTGGCTATGATACCACTGTAGGAAAATCCCAGTTCATGTATCATATACACACGGTGTGGAAAACAAAAAAATTTGTTCCGAGACTTTCCTGAATTCTAGGATCTATGTGCATATACAAGGAAATACTATTAAACCTAGCTGAAAATTCCCAATTCGCTTACATGTTCATAACACAGATATAAATTTAGTAATTCATGGAATTTACATAAATCAATCATTCATATAATAACCATGTACCTTGTGTGTAGTCTCCTTCGTTCTTCAATCTTTTACTCTTCAGGTTGTCGCAAACCACAATGACCAAAACAAACCATCTCCAATGGTATCCACATAGAGATTAGAGAAACTAACCGAATTAAAGATGGCTAGAACAAATATAAGAGTACTAGGTCTCTTCTTTGTTCTATGGGGACCAAAACTATGAAAAATAATTAAAAGGAAGAAGATGAGAAACATGAGGAGAATGAGGTGAGAATCGTGAAGATTGCTTACTTAACCATTTTCACGATTATCATCATCTTACTTTTTTTCTTTTATTGTTTTTTTCTTTTATCATTTAAAGAAAATAAATGCATAACTTTAAAGAAGCCTCTCTCATCTTCCACGTTTCGGTCCTCCTAGGTCCCGAGTCTGGAAAAACACTATAGATCTGTTTTAGCAATATCGATGTCGCAATCTCATCGGGGATCCATTTGGTTCTATTGCTCTCCATATAACGGATCTTTATCCAAAACCATTTTACGAATCCTCTAAGTCACTCTTATGTGTGTGACCCATTAGGTTCTTGGTTATGTTAGTCACTTGGATTAACACTTAATACAAGTAAGTCATGAGCGACTACTATCAACACATCATGACCCCCAATTGACCAGAAAGTGAGTGATTTGACAAATGAACCCGTGCTTATCACAAACCATCTCACGAAACCTCCCATAGACAATTGTTTTGCAATTCGTCCTTTCACCATGCTATATCCTACTTAGTTATGAGTATGGACAAAGTGTCAATGCTCACTAGATTGACTACGTCAAACCTAGCCCAAGTGATATCAATTCTTGTCCTAGGACTCATTACTCTATATGTCAATGGTGACATTCTTCATGAAACATGCACTCAGGCTAGAGATTTCCAAGTAATGACCCTGATAAGAGGCCGTGGATATTACCTTTTGCTATCACATAAGAGGTGAATCCTCTATTGGCTACTCAATTACCTTTGAATACCTCAAGTTGTACTCAATCACCACCCTATGAGCGACCTCTGCAAGGCAACAAGGAATGGAGTCAAAGCACATAATCAGTATCCAGGATATCCTTGAGTACCTAAAGTTTAAGGATACTTGTACCATTGCTATGATGAGATTATCTCTGACATTAAAATAGGACATCCATGTGATGATCTTATGGTAGGTCATCCAATGTACTTCCTACCTCTAGTAAGCATCCACATCTTAACTCTAAACATCTCATGTTTACAGTTTCTAAGATCCACTACTTGATCAAATCAAGGAGTTTGACATGTGCTAGTTTATCTGGATTAACAATGTCCAGTCTCATTAATCCTATGACTAGGGATAATTTAGATATTGACATGATTGCACATGATAGGAATCTCAGTAGTATGATCACATCATGATTTCCTTCATGCTATGTCATATACCATGGACTTCATTAATTTGCTTATAGATCAATATCAATTCATAAATAATGAACACCAAATTAATGAAATATGCCTTTCTTTATTATTGAAAATAAAGTTTGTACACAACTTTATACAAAACGCGTTAAAGGCGATTGCCTTTAGGGCACCACTCTAACACAACATCCCCATTAGAGCCCACAAGTGGCATAAAACAAGGAATACATGAGGCATTTTATATCCCAATTTCTCCATAAGGATAGAGATGGAAGGCATTTAACTTCATCAAACTATTAAACTTGTCATGTGTACTATTTCTTGGAGTAGATTATTGCATTAACTACATAAGTTTTTAATATAAACTACTAAAAAAATGATAGAATTCATATGGATGATTCAACCTTTTTATATTCATATTATTGAAAAGAAAAAAAACTACACAACTCACTACTGGCAACATATTGGGACCATATGAATAAATATTGTTACCTATAATGCATAATAGACAAATGAAGAATGCCTATAATATCTCCTTAACCTAGATAATAAAAAAAAGTTAAATAAAAGAACATTTAACACATAAACATAGACAAATTGATAAGGGAATATAGATGATACCTAATAAATAACTTAATAGAGATGAAAAAAAGAACATAAGATAATTTGTGACGAAGCTGTAAAGGTACATACTGTAACATCTCATTACCAATGCGATGAGTACAGTGTTATGAGTGTAGAGTGGTTAGTGCTCAAATTGTGATCGAGT
>JANVCQ010000007.1:21881100-21891100 GCA_025531925.1 Erythroxylum plowmanianum | reverse complement strand
ACCAACCTTAAGAACTAGTGTCATTAAAGAGATCCAATAGAGAAAGGAGAAGTGCGATTCCAAATGATTACATCATATTTCTCCAAAAACATAAGGTTGACATTGGCATTGTGGAAGATGATCTAATCAACTTCCATCAGGCCATTCAAAGTTCTAACTCTCAAAGTGGATTGATGCCATGAATGAGGAGATAAATTCCATAAAAGACAATGACATTTGGGATCTTGTCTCATTGTTTGAAAGTGCGAAACTCATCGGTTGCAAATGGATATTTAAAACCAAGAGGGATTTGAAGGGCAATGTAGAGAGATATAAGGCTCATCTAGTTGTCAAGGGCTTTACACAGAAAGAAAGCATTGATTATAAAGAGACTTTCTTTCCGATTCTATCGAAAGACTCTTTTAGAACTATAATGACACTTGTGGCATATTTCAACTTTGAGTTGCATCAGATGGATGTAAAGATTGCATTTCTCAATGGTGACATTGATGAGACAATTTATATGGTACAATCAGAAAACTTTATGTCAGGAGAACCAAAGCAAATGGTTTTCAAATTGAAGAAATCTATCTATGGGCTCAAGCAAGCTTCCCGTCAATGGTATTACAAATTTCATCAAGTTGCTCTTTCGTTTGGTTTTAAAATGAATGCAGTTGTTGATTATATATACCACAAGTTCAGTGGGAGCAAGTTTATTTTTCTGGTATTATATGTCGATGACATACTACTTGCTAGCAATGAGATAGGTTTATTACACCAAACCAAGAGCTTTCTAACAAAGAAATTTGAAACGAAAGATCTTGGTGATGCATCTTTTGTATTAGGGATACAAATACACTGAGATCACTCTCGGGGTATACTTGGGTTATCACAAAAGAGCTACATCGAGAAAATTCTGAAGAGGTTTGGCATGCAGGATTGTAACCTACGTGACATCCCTGTTGCTAAGGGAGACAAATTTAGTCTCAACCATTGCCCTAAGAATGAGTTTGAAACTAAAGAAATGCAGAAGATTCCTTATACTTCAGCAGCAAAGAGTCTAATGTATGCTCAAGTATGTACGTGTTCAGATATTGCATATATTGTTGGAATACTAGGCAGATACTTAAGCAATTCTGGAATGGATCATTGGAGAGCAGCCAAATGAGTTGTACGGTACTTGTAGAGAACAAAAGATTACATTCTCACATACAGGAAGTCGGATCAGTTAGAGATCAGTGGGTATTCTGATTATGATTTCTCTGGATGCTAAGATAGTTAGAGATCCACATTGGACTATATTTAACTGCTAGCTAGAGGAGCTATTTCTTGGAAGAGTGTTAAGCAGACACTCATAGCTTTTTCCATTGTGGTAGCAGAATTTATAGCATGTTGTGAGGCATCCAATTATAGAATATGGTTACGAAATTTTTTCACTGAGCTGTGCATTGCAGATGGTATTGAAAGACCACTAAAGTTACTTTGTGATAAAAAGTCAGCAGTGCTATACTCCAATAATAATAGGAGCTCAACAAAGTCAAAGCATATAGACCTCAAGTTCCTAGTTGTCAAAAAAAGAGTTCAAGATGTTCAAATGTCTATTGAACATCATCATCATCACCCAGTCCGAAATTCCTCAATGAAGCGGGGTTTGGGGAGGTATGATAGTACGCAGCCTTACCCCTACATAATAGAGAGGTTATTTCCGGTGGTCAAATTTCTATTGAACATATTAGGACAAACTCCATAGTTGTGGATCTGCTCACTAAGGGATTACCACCTAAGGTCTTTCTTGAGCATGTCGCTCATATGAGTATTGTATCTATTGAAGATATGTCATTTTAGTGGGAGTTTTTTTATTTCGAATGATTTTCAGTTATAGACACTCTTATGATTTATTTGAACATTAAAGTCTATTTGGTTGATCTCGTTAAGGAATAAGGAATTTGGACCAGTTAAAAGTAGGCATGTTAAGATCACATTACATGTAATTTTCGTGCTACACATCCATGCTTGATCTATACTGTTCAATTATATTAGCATATACCATTGATGGGTTTAGTTCTGATATGCGTATAATGAAAGCCACTTTGATCCTATGTTATTATAATTGACGAGAGATTGATTAAAGATGTATTTGGTAATGATAGCAAATTTTGAGCTTATAAGGTTATTGACATGATATACAATTAAAGGAATTATATATATATGACCCAAGTGGGAGATTGTAGGATTTAATCCACTGTGTGGGTATATATATATATATATGAATTAATTGTATATTATGAGCTAACATAAAGTTAAGCTCGGTTAAAGTAATCTATTAAGGTTAAAGGCTTTGAGCTATTTGACATGTAATAAAGTATGAACTTTAACGCGTAGAGACCAAATAGTTTAATTTCTATTTTATGATGGGCTAAAATAGAAATAAGACCAATTATATAAGAAATTAGAGTTATGGTCCCCAAGTCATATGAATAATTGCCTTTTTTGATATTCCATCAGTCAAAGAAGAGACAGTTCTTGAGAGAAAATAGACGTATATATTGACTTGGAAGACGGATATCAGTAAGACTTAAGAATCACATTATTCTCAAGGATCCATGTATGCTTCCACTATAGATCTAAGTATTCTTGATGATTTGACATTATTATTTTGTGATTGCTGATAGTTTTCACTATAAAGAATAAGATTATATCCCTTTTTTTTCCAATAAAAAATTATGATATTCATCACATAAATAATTTCCGGTCTATACACGAGCATTGGCATTTCTTAAATGCCCGAGAATGGTGAAGATTGAGAAATTTGGAGGCAAACGGGAGATGGGTCTTGAGTGTGATGGTGGACCAGAAGCAGAGAATGGGGTACTGAAAGTGCAATCAGTTGCAAAATCTCTAGAAAGAAGAAGAAAGCACATCTACTGTCCATACTGGGAAGGACTCACATGCCTCAAAACTTTGGAGGATAATATGCCAATACTTTGTCACGCCAATGAGTTTATTTTTCACAAGTAACTTTTTAGATGTGCCATATGTAGATATTGAATATTTTAGCAGTCTTGATGAATAGGAATTTTTTATAAGATGAATAAATGTTAATGTATTTCAGCTTAGTTCATAATCATATAACCTAGTGAAAATTGTTTTTATTTCAAATTCTAATTTCATGCCTACGTTGAAATGAATGTAAAATTATAATTACTTGATGTAGTGATAAGTTAAATGCACCTTAAATAAAATAATTTAGAATTTGAAGTTCTTTTTTTAATAAAAGACTTGAGTTGTAATTTAAAGAAGAATAATTTTTAATTAGAAAACTGAATATTTAGAATTTTTTCCGAACTTCGAGGTGAGACAGGCCATATTAACTTTTAATCTGAGTTTGGATTGTAAATGTGGTCAAGCTAAACACAACTTGATCCATTTTAAAAGTTATATTAATAATGTAGAAGAAAATAGTATGTATTTACGTTAGACGGTAAGAATACCTTCCACCTCAAGCTACCTCTCACGATGGAATAAACAAAGTGGTGCACCGCCCACAGTTTTTTCTGAATCCCTGGGACCATTGAACCAATCGGTTCTACAATGGGAAAGTTGAAAATTGTTGATAAGATACCGTCCTCTCTTTAGAAAAAGAACAGACCCACAGATTCGTCCACCTGCTCTGGTTACAAGAAATAGAAAACTTCATTGGTTTTTGCAAACATCCAATTCAACCCAATCATGTCCAAAAAACATTTTTTTTTCGTTAGCTGGAGCAGTATGATATTATTTTCAAAATTATTTTATTTTATAGCGGTCCAAAGTTCTAAAATTCAAATGTCGAATATGAATATGTTATAACTTTTCACATATCATTGTAGTTGTAAGTTGGAATCATTTTAATAGTCCTTCTGATTAATTTATTATTTAAATTATTTTCTATATTATTGTAAATTAAAAAGAAAATATATTTCTGTAATTGATATATTCGTACGAAGAATAACTACATATATATAGTAACTAATCAATAACTGATTAAATAATGAGATCATTAAGCACTTAAATATTTTATCAATTACACAATTTTATCTATAAAATCTGCAACATTCTCCCACAAATTAGAGAATAGATATTAATAACACCCAACTTGTTACAATGCTTTATTTCTATTTAGAATTTTTATAAAATATCTGCAGATTGTTTTCCAATTTTGATTTATCTCGTAGATATCAAGTTTTGTTGTACTTTTTCGCAAATGAAGTGGCTATCAATCTCAACATATTTAGCTCATTCATGAAACACATGATTAAAAACAATAAGTAGATCATCTTGACTATTACACTACAACTTTGATGATAAAGAGGCTTTAAGACCTATTTCTATTAAGATTTGATGCATTCACATTCTCACATGTTGATTGTTGTATAACTTTATATTCAAATTCTGCAATGGATTTAGACATTCTTACTTGTTTATGAGACCAGATTTTCATCAATAAAGACACAATAACCAATAGTAAATTTTCAGTCAATCTTAAAGTTTACCCAGCAAACATCTAAGAAACAATCGACATGAATATATCCATGACTTTCATACATTATCCCTTATCTAAGAGCTTTGTTTAAATACAATAAAATTTGTTAATGATGAATGGTTGGAGAAGACATACATTGACTTATGTAGAATATATAATCTCAAGACAAGTTAACGTAAAATAGTTCAAATTTTAACCAATCTCCTATTTTACTTACGGTTTTCAAACAAGTCTACATCTTTAGAATGTTGTAAATTTGGGACCAATATTAGAGAATTACATCGCTCTCTAAGACAAGAAAATGTCTTTCTTTCTTATTGTCACCCATGCTCTAAAAAAATACTTTTAAAACCTTAAATCTTTCGTGTAAAATTAATTGTGAATGATACACTTCAAAGATGAAATGTCCATATTGTCATTTTCAGTAATGATGACATCATCTACATACATATTAAGGAAAATGTTACCTGATGTGGACTATTTATAGAAAATCGAGTGATCAGATTGAATTTTATTTATGTTAAACATTTCCACTTCTTGATTAAATTTCTAAATCAAGCATGAAGTTATGTTAAGATATTTAACGACTTTTGAAGATGACAAGCTTTTGCATACTCTCCTTAAACAATAAAACCAAATGGTTGCTCTATATACACTTCCTTTTGAAGGTCATCATATAAGAAATTCTTTTTTTAATTTCTAAGTGATGTAAGGGTCAATCATGAGTATTTACCAAATAAATAAATAAATAAATAGAGGTCAACTTACTAAAATGAGAGAAAGTATAAGAATAATTTACATTATAAGTCTGAGCTTAACCCTTTTCTATAATTCGTACTTTAAGTCGAGCGATAGATCCATTAAATTTGACTTTGATTACAAACACCCATTTTTATCTAAAGGTCTTCTTTCTTATAGGTAAGTTCATTTAATCCCATGTACCATTAACATCTAAAGCATTTTTCTCCTTTGTTATAGCATCACGCTAACTAAGATGGGATAAGGCTTTATGAATAGTTTTTAGGAGAGTCACAAAGTTAAGTGATGCAACCAAAGAATAAGAAACAGAAGATAGGTGATCATAAGAAAACAAAATAGGAAATAGGATAAGTGCATTGACACATACCTTTTCGAGGAATAATTGAGAAATTAGGATTATTGAATATTGGATCTAATATCAAAGAAGAGACATATAATGAAATTGAATTAGAATAATGTTTTCTTTTAAAATAGACTAAGAGAATAGGTTATAGTTGTTTATAAGTATCATATGTAGAGGTAAAATAGTAGCCTAATATATGTTCTCTAATAGATCATCATCCTTCTTATCAAAAATTGAAGTAAGAAAGGACATATTGTATTTTAAAACGGTAACATCAACTGAAATAAGATATTTATTAAGATTAAGGTAGTAGCACTAATACCCCTTCTATAAACAAGAACAGTAAGAGAAAATACATTGTAAATATTTAAGATATAACTTAGTAACCTAAGGATGAACATCATAAACAAAACAAGCATTACTAAATATTCATACCTTAATATGGAACAAGGGCTTAGTAGGAAAAAGAATATTATAAGGAATCTCACCCTGAAGAATAGATGAAAGCATTCGATTGATAAAGAAAAGGGCTATAGAGACCACATTGAACTAAAATTATTAGGAATATGCATTTGAAATAAGAATGTTTTAATGATTTCAAGGAGATGCTAATTTTTTCTTTCAATCACACCGTTTTAAGATGGTATAGCAACATATGAGTATTGATGAATAATATTTTTACAGATAATGTAGGTTTAGAATGATGCAAAAATATATTCTTTATCATTATCACTTCTCAAATTATGGATAAAGAAATTAAATAGTGTGTTTTATTTTAGCTCAAAAAATAGTGATGGAAAAATAATTTAAAGATTTTTCATGCAAATAAAGTCAAGTCACATGAGAGAAATCGTCAATAAAATTAATAAAATATTGAAACCCTGATTGCAGTTTTTCGATATAAGTAAGTTTTAATATTTAACCTCGATATTCCACAAACGTACAGGTCATTTGCGTAGTACCTAAGATGTCGATCCTACGAGGAGGGTTAATCTAATATTAAAATCTAAGATCAAAAACTATTAAACATAAATTTAACATACAATGAATTTAAACACGAGAACTAAATAAATCAAACAAACCAAATCAAATAATAAAACAATAATTGACAATTAACACTTAATGAAAACAATCAAGAAACAATGTTAACAATTTTAGATTAAAAATGAATAAAAAATAATGAAAATTGATTGATTTGTTGAATGATGATAGCATACCCTGAATTCAACTTAGTGAGTTAACTAAAAGAGAGAAAAGGAAAATTATCTATCTTCAATGCTAACCTAACCAATTATGATCTATCGAATTAATAGTTCTAGATGATCCTAGGGTCAATTACTCTCTCTCAAGTATTAATTGAACCCTAAAGCATAAACCCTAATTAGATTATGGGAAGTTGTAATTTCTCAATTAACAATCTATCCAAAACCCAATCAGTTCTTAAGTTCTCTAATAAACAATTGGAAACCTATACGTGATCTCTCTACACAAAATTTACCAACCTAATTTAATTCTAAATCAATTAAATTACCTAACTCTCGTTAGCCCAATTTAATCGTTTTTTCTTAATTCACCCTCCAAGTTTATTATTGAGATATGAAGTGCATAATTAAACCACAATTAATATAATAAACATATAAAATAATCATATTTCATTAAATAAAAAATAATAAAAATACATAGGAAATAGAACTTGAATGGATGATGAGAGGTCGTGACTTCGGAAAGCTTCTTATTCTACGAAGCACGTCAGGTTTGCGTCGTCTTCCTCTTCTCTCTTCCTTCTTCTCTTTCTCGATCTCTCAAAGTTTTCTCCTTTAGAGTTTTGTTGTGGTGGCTGATCAAAAGCTCTATCTTTCTGTTCTACTTGTTTTATTTATATTCTTTTATGTTTAGGGTTGAACTTTTTTACAGGGGTCCGAAAGGTCCAAAACATCCCTCGAAATGTGAAGTTTGGGAGTGATCACATATTTGCCCGATGCAGGCCACAATCATGGAATGTCTTCGGAAACTCCTCTGTTCTTCAATATTGACCCTAAAATACTAGCAAACACATCAAGGTACATCATAAACATAATATTTAAGCTCAAAACACATATCAAATTATACCCTAAAATGCAATGCATTTCACACCTATCAAACCCTAATTTGGACATAATGGGACATGAACCCAAATCTCAACATGTACTAACTTAAAGGAAAAACTAGCTTGTTTAGTAACTTAAAAGAAAAACTAGCCCCAGCATATACCCTCGAAGCATTATAGTATGTCTAGAGTGTATTAAGAAGTGAATATAAAGAATTAAGGGCATCTAAGCATAGTAAGGGACATAATGGTAATTGATTTGAAAGACATGGGCAAATTGATAATTTTTTCATTTCAGCATTGACGTGCATCATTATACGTGAACTATGAATTAGAATGAAATCAATTGATGATATTATATGTCAATGTGGGACTAAACGAAGAAGAATGATTAAATATGAAATTTGCCTAAAGTCAACAAATGGTTCAATGGGATTGAAGCATGTAACACCCCATGTTACGGGTTAAAATATTGAGGAATTATAGTACATTATATGCTTTGCATATCGAGTAATCACTGAAATGTGCATATGTATTTTTGATACGTACAAAATAAATGTACATGCATGTATTGACATTCTTTCAGGTAAAATGGTTTTATAAATGCGATTAAATTGTAGGAAATTTATTTGGAGATTATTTGTAATATTTCAAAATTTTAGGAAAATTTGGAGGTATTTTAGATTAGGAAAAATAGGCAAATGGAATTATGACATTAACACTTATAAGTGGGTGACAAAGGGCTTAAATACAATAGAGCAATGTGTCAATGGATTAAGGAAACAAGTAAGCACGTGGTTTTGAAAGGGAAAATTCTGTAGCTTTGTTGTTCTTTAATTTGCTTTGTTATGTATTATACACAAAAACCTTGTTCTTCACTGTCAAAGCTGGGATTTGACTAAAGAAGCAAGTAAGTTGTGTTATAGCTTTCTAGATAATTTGTAAATGAATTTGATGTTGTTGTAGTACTGGAAATGAGCACATGCATGAGAAGTTTAATTAGTATAACTTCGGTAATGCCAGGATGTTTTATATAAACTTGGTGTGACTTCGTGTTGAGCCCCATTTCTAGAGTCCAACTATCGTTCCAAATAACATAGGACATGAGCATATTTCTTTGTAGAGTTATTTCAATGAAATCTCTTTAGTCATCATTCTTATAACAACTCAAACCACAAGTGTGAGCCCACACAGCGGAATCACAATTTGAATTTTTTGAAATAATTGTGAATCTAAGTCTCTAGTTTATTATGAAGTAAGAATCATCTCAATCGGAGATCTACGGTTCAAGATATTGGTAAAATACCAAAGTATGTGTGGTAAACAACCAATTTATGCTCTTCTAATCAATTTCCTCACTTTCTCTCGATAAATCTTTTCCAAAGCAACACCAATGGATACCAATTTTTATAGAGAGGTATAAAAATGTGTTAGGAATCTATTTCTTCAATAATCACTCCATTTGGAGGTCAGATGATGAACTTGTGTCCAAAAGAATCAAATATGTTTATATCCTCAATCATACTGTACCTATCATGGGACAATTGGCATAACTTTCTCTAGAGACCTCAGATTAAGATCATTCTTGGACTTTTTAAAAGATGACTTCTAGATATACAACTTTTATGAAGACCACAAAGAGAGACTTTTCCATCTAAAGGGTCAAAATCGCTACTTTACTGTAGCTGTCCCGTTTATGTCTGTTAAACGGACATACATGTCCACCTAACAGACATTATTGGGCTTGAGGGTGTTTTTACACCCAAGAAGATCTATTTAATGGACCTAATGTCCATTTAATAGACATGGACTAGGTTGGGGGTGTTTTTACACCTAAGAAGGTCCATTTAATGGACCTAAATTCTGTCTAATGAATATATGTCACCCAAAACTTCCTCCAAAGTCTCTCCAATGATTCCTACATCCATTCTAACATCATATTCACTTATAATCTTCTCAAATTCACTTATTCTAATGTAATATCACTTCTTAACCATTAATTTACCAATTTAAGTGCATTAAACTCTCAAATATCAACTCAGATGTTTCATCACATACATCAAATTCTCATCTTTTCTCCATAGCTATTATGATATACATCCTATGTAGCATCACCATTTATAGTGATCATATCTCTTATCTCCGATATCTAAAAATTTCATACTTCACATCAATGGAAATCTAAGAGGACAAGCTATAACTTTCATGAAGATCACTTTAGCCTTAATCGATACTGGTTCTGCCGGATTCAAGCTGAACGATGCGTTGCCGTTTGGATCCATGAGTTGGCAACCTTCTGCGCTGTTCTTCG
>JANVCQ010000007.1:21796583-21804083 GCA_025531925.1 Erythroxylum plowmanianum | reverse complement strand
GCGAGTGTTAGCGGCACACACCTGAGCTAGCCGCCAAATCATCCGCTAAAGGCCTTGTCTTCGGCGGCGGCTATGGCGGATGGTCTCTGAGCCAGCCGCCGGATAGGTCGCCAGGACTCGTTTTCTTATAGCGGGTGTAATAGCTGATATACCTGGGCTACTCGCCAGGTTATCCGCTGGAAGTCTCATCTTTAGCGGATGCGATAGCGAGTACTTAGGGGTCACTGGCTAAGTCATCCGCTAAGTCATCCGCTAAAGCAAAATCCTAGCGAGTGTCCCCGGGGCTACCCGCTAAGTCACTCGCTAGGACTTTGCTTTAGCGGATTCAATAGCGAGCACATAGCGGCCACCCGCTAAGTCACCCTCCAGGATTTTCTCTCTAGCGGGTGTAATAGCGAGTGTGCCTGGACCACCCGCTATTTTACCCGCTAGAAGTCGTAAATTTAGCGAGTGCTCTAGCGAGCAGCCTCTAACTCCGCCGCCGGAACTCGCTAACTGCCTGATTCTTGGTGAAAGTGAGCTTAGTTGATGCATCTAAGTCTGCCGCTGGACCGCCATCCGGACGTGATACTTTCGGCGGCCGTATTAGCGGGCCTGCCGCTAATCTCTCCGCTAAGAATTCGATAGTTAGCGGGCACTTCGGCGCGTGCTCCAGCGCATCTCCTCTAGACCAGCCGCTAAGTGGTTGGCTGACTTTGGTTGACAACTTGGTTGGCCGTCAAGCTCACCAGCTATGCCGCTGTGCATTCACGTGTTAGCGGCTACTCCAGCGACTACTTAGCGGCCGACCCGCTAAAGCAGCCGCCGGACCCACCAGGCCCACCACACGCAGAAAACTTACAAAGAGAAAAAGAAAAAAAAAGAAAATACACTAAGTCAGTGAGATGCGCGCCAGAGCCGACACTCAATGTATGGAGAAAACGGCCCTTTCGGAACCGCTTTCGATTCCGATGATTCAGTCTTTATGACCAAGTCGTTGGAGTCTGCTGGGTCTTGTAGGTATTTTACGTGCCTATAAGACCTGCTCGCACCACCGGACCAGTCTAGATCACGTGATCCGGTGAAAAAGAGTATTAATCATAGATAGAAAATTAATTATTAATTATTCTCGAAAACAGAAAAGAAGAAATAAAGATGAATTAATTTAATCTAATTTAATTTTGAAAAAAGAAAAAAAACTCTTCATGATTTTAATTTAATTTAATATTTTCACTATTAACTACTAAGTAAATAATATATGATGATAGCTATTAATCAGCTATACATTCGCTAGCGACCCGCTAAGTATATCCGCTGAGCCGCTAATACTCTTTGTAAGCTACTAAATTTACCTACTAGATGTTACGCTGAGGTGCGTGTTACGCTGGTCTGCGACACCCAGCTAACGCTGTAGCTAAGTCCTGTCGGAAAGGTTGTTCGTTACTTGGCTAGATCAGTTGCTTCAGGGGCTGGACTCCTGAGAGCGGATCACGATGGTCGCGTGCGTAACTTGGTTTGATGCCAAAGGTATGGATTGCTTTGCTATCTGAAGTTGAGCCTGAGATGCTATAATCTTGGCTGGCTACTTGGTTGCTTATATGCATATCTTTTGCCTGGGTGGGCGACGTGAGCGATGTGGTCGCTCGGGTCGCTCAGGTCGCTCAGGTCGCTCGGGTCGCTCAGGTCGCTCATCACGTGACTTGCCGTTTGCTGTGAGTCGGGGCACCGGGGCACACTCCGTGCCTCGGTGCCCTTCGGCCGCAGCTCCGGTTGACTGTTCCGGGGATAGCCCGTAGCTCCGTAACAAACATGTCCACTGACCCTCTAAGTTGACCCGCTAAACGAGTCTGCCGACCCTCTGAAGTGACCCGCTAAACCCACCTGGCGACCCGCTAAACTCACCCACCGACCCCCTAAATCAGCCCGCTAAACTCATCCGGCGACCCGCTAAGTTGACCCGCTAATACATACCGGCGGTCCCCTAAGTTCATCCGCTAAGGGTCAGCCATCACCGAGCCATGGCTCGTATCCAGCTGCTGAGTTAGCGGCCCTTCAGCGAGCCTCCAGTGGGCCGCCCGCTAAATGCTCGCTAAGTCATCCGCTAACTTTCGTGAGATTAGCGACGTGACCCACCGTTTCACAGAGGCCTGCGCCTGCGTGCAGGGCGACGATGCGGCTCGGAACACGCGCAGTCTTGAGTTGTGTGCGCGCCAGAGCCGACACTCTAATGTATGCGCACAACCACCCTTTCGGAACCGCTCTATACAAAAACGCATCTTTTGAAACTTTTTCGCGCAACAAGACCACACAGCGCCAACTTCACCTTCAACAATACTCACAGGATATATATGGGAGAGAAAGTTGAAAGTGGGAAAACCTGAAATACTCACAGAGGCATACTGGCGAATCCTACTGGCATGTTCCAGTTGGGGATTTTAGCTGGGTGCCGCTGGATTGCACCTAACTGTTACACCTATCGAATCGTTCGTGGCACTTACGCGGGAGGGATATTTAGCTGGGCCTTGTGCGCTGGCGATTCCTTTCTTACGGACCACTTGGGATTACTAGCTGGGTAACGGCGAGGACGCACCGAGACGTGCCTTATCGAATCGTTTGTAGGAATCGTACGCGGGAGGGATATTTAGCTGGGCCTTGTGCGCCGGCGATTCGCTCTAAGGGGGACATCCTCCCTCTTGACGACCTACTGAGGATTGCTAGCTGGGCATGTTGAGGCTGCACCGGGCTGTGGACTGGCGAATCTCTTTCCGTCGATGCATGCATTGGCTGGATTGATCGAATTTTAGCTGGCCATAGTTCCCGGTGAATCAGTAGAAGGTCACTTCTACCGAGCTCCGCTGGTTTTCGAAAGCGAATAGTGTCCTACTTGAGGCTTACCTCTCGCCATATGGCTGTTGCTGCGGCTGTTGCTGCCCGCTAAAACTGTCGATGCTAAGAACTGGTTGGTTGTCCCCCGGGACCGATATCTTATACGGCACCTAAAATCGGCATGCTTAGTGGGAAGTCATGGCTGTAGTTTCCGCCTTGCTGTCGGTATACCTTTGCTGCCCCCAGAACTTTCGATGCTAAGTACTGGTTGGTCGTCCCCCGGGACCGATGCCAGAGACGGCGCCAAAATCGTGGTTCTGGCAGACAGTAACACCGGTGCTGCCTGCTAAAGAAAGCTCTCTAAACAAAACTGTTTAGCTACCATACCTACCGAGTTACCGGACCATGCCTAGCTCCCGCTAATCAAGCGGTGCTGGCGTCGCCCGGGGCTCGTCGTTCGGCCGCGAATAGTCACCCAGCTGGGAGAAGACGTTCCGATTGAGCGCCTGTTGTCACGGCAGCCTAGCTGTCGTGCACGGCGGGAGTCTGTGGATGAGTGGCCGCTGGCCATGCAATCTGAAGACATTAGGGGGTCCGCCGAAGTCGATAACCTTCGTTCAGAAGTGAGTCGATGGATGGTAGCCTCCTCCATAGGCGCCTATGCCTGAGTTTGCTGGTCATCCCCCGGGATCGATGCTCTCTCAGGCGGACAGCGGCTTTGGGAACCTAGTGGGGGCAATCGGATCGCTTGCCGTCACCCGCCGAAGGTCTCGCCTAGCGGCTAATCTTCAGCGGGGGCAAGGAGAGCCTTGGTCTTGCAAAGGATCTTGCTCTCGCCTACGTTTCAATTCTAGTTGCCTTCGGGTGACGTTCGGGGGGTCTCCCTCCGAAATAGGATAGTTACCTGGTTGATTCTGCCAGTAGTCATATGCTTGTCTCAAAGATTAAGCCATGTAAGTAGTTACACCGTGCCAGCTAAACTTGCTCGCTATGAACATTAGCTAACAGTTGATTCAGGCATGTCTAAGTATAAGCAACTATACAGTGAAACTGCGAATGGCTCAGTAAATCTGCAAACATCTATTTGATAGTACCTTCTACATGGATATCCGTGGTAATTCTAGAGCTAATACATGCTAAAAATCCCGACTCACGAAGGGATGTATTTATTAGATAAAAAACCAATGCCCTTCGGGGCTCTTTGGTGATTCATAATAACTCAGCGAATCGCATGGCCTTGCGCCGGCGATGGTTCATTCGATCTTCAGCCCTATCAACTTTCGATGGTAGGATAGAGGCCTACCATGGTGTCGACGGGTAACGGGGAATTAGGGTTCGATTCCGGAGAGGGAGCCTGAGAAACGTAAGTTTACCAAGCAATCCATCAACCGAATCAATTTTTACAGGTGGCTAACAACCGTAACAGGGCTGCCATATCCAAGGAAAGCAGCAGGCGCGCAAATTACCCAATCTCAAATCGAGGAGGTAGTGACAATACATACTGATGTGGAATTCTTTTGGATTTCACAATTGGAATGAGAACAATTTAAATCCCTTATCGAGGAACAATTGGAGGGCAAGTCTGGTGAGAATAGCTGGCGCCAGACGCAGTGACAGTGGGGTCTCCCCGCGAGGAATCCGGTACCGTGGACGCTCCCCCGGGGGCCGATACGGTGGCAGCCCGTCAGACGGCTGTCCGAACGCACGCCAGGATTCCGGCGAGCCCTTTCGGTGGGCCTCGCTTGAGGTACGTGCTAATCTCGCCCCCCGGGGTAGAGTACAGTTGGCCAGCAGCCGCGGTAATTCCAGCTCCAATAGCGTATATTAAAGTTGTTGCAGTTAAAAAGCTCGTAGTTGAATTTTGGTCCTGGCCGTCCGGTCCGCCTCACCGCGAGCACTGGTTCGGTCGGGGCTTTCCTTCTGGGGAGCCGCATGTCCTTTACTGGGCGTGTCGGGGAACCAGGACTTTTACTTTGAAAAAATTAGAGTGTTCAAAGCAGGCATATGCTCGAATATCTTAGCATGGAATAATAGAATAGGACGTGCGGTTCTATTTTGTTGGTTTCTAGGACCGCCGTAATGATAAATAGGGACAGTCGGGGGCATCAGTATTCAATTGTCAGAGGTGAAATTCTTGGATTTATTGAAGACTAACTACTGCGAAAGCATTTGCCAAGGATGTTTTCATTAATCAGTGAACGAAAGTTAGGGGATCGAAGACGATTTGACATCTGGTCGTCAACAGTTTAGCTAGTCCATCCCGGCGGGATGGGCGACACCGACCCACTGTTGGGGCAGCCGCGGTCCGCCGTAGCCAATCCACAGCTTGGATCCCCCCGGGGGATTCGGTCTACAGACTGAACGTCGGTGGGTTTTAGCGGGCCTGGTTGGCCGCTAGACTTCTAATACAGCCGAGTCTACCGCCGTAACGCGGTCAGTGTCCACGCAGATACCGTCGTAGTCTTAACCATAAACTATGCCGACTAGGGATCGGACGGTGGTTCTATTTTGCCCCGTTCGGCACCTTACGAGAAATCAAAGTTTTTGGGTTCTGGGTAAGTTTCAATCTTAATCTTCGCTATTCGAATATCTTTGCTAACGAACGTAATAGGGGGAGTATGGTCGCAAGGCTGAAACTTAAAGAAATTGACGGAAAGGCACCACCAGGCGTTAGCAGCTCTGCGCCTAATTCAAGTCGAACAGCGGTTCGGCTACACTTCCAACCTGCCGGAATAGTTGTTACGGCCGGGTACCTCCCAGGGCAGAAATGCCCCTGGCACGGTAAAAATCCCAGCCGTACATCCAACTTACCAGCAGTTGTGCACCTAAACCGTTGTACGGCATGGTGTATGATCCAGAGATTAGACAGAAGTGAGCAATCGGACGATTGCTTGAGATATAACCCAGTCCATCAAGTAATTTTGATGGTAATAACGGGAGCCTGCGGCTTAATTTGACTCAACACGGGGAAACTCACCAGGTAGAAACAGTTCTGGGCCTGGTATTCAGTGTCAACTAACGACGCTACACTCTTGGTACAGGGAAGGTCCCCGGCGGGCCGATCCTGTGGGGAGCCGCTAAACCGGCCCTCGCAACGCGCGCCAAACAGTGGGATCATAGACGTCCTATGATCTTCATATACGTGCTAATCCCGCCGCTTGCTCGGTGGGTATAGTTGCCAGACATGCGAAGGATTGACAGATTGAGAGCTCTTTCTTGATTGTATGGTTGGTGGTGCATGGCCGTTCTTAGTTGGTGTAAGTTTTGACCCCCGCTATTATCCCCCTTTTTTCAGCTGTAACAGCTCGCTAACGTACCTAACAGGGATTGATTTGTCTGCTTAATTGCGATAACGAACGAGACCTTAACCTGCTAAATAGCCAGGCTTACTTTGGTAGGTCGCCGGCTTCTTAGAGGGACTATCCGCTCAAGCGGATGGAAGTTTGAGGCAATAACAGGTCTGTGATGCCCTTAGATGTTCTGGGCCGCACGCGCGCTACACTGACTGAGCCAACGAGTACTACCTTGGCCGAAAGGTCTTGGCAATCTTGTTAAACTCAGTCGTGCTGGGGATAGAGCATTGCAATTATTGCTCTTCAACGAGGAATGCCTAGTAAGCGCGAGTCATCAGCTCGTGCTGGATCTGTCCCTGCCCTTTGTACACACCGCCCGTCGCTACTACCGATTGAATGGCTAAGTGAGGATTCCGGACCTGGTTGGATGGGTGGCAACACCATGTCCATCCGGGAAAGCTATTCAAACTTAGTCATTTAGAGGAAGTAAAAGTCGTAACAAGGTTTCCGTAGGTGAACCTGCGGAAGGATCATTATCAGTTGGCTGGGTTCACGCCCGTAAAGCCTCCATCCCTTGAATTATCTACCCTGTTGCTTTGGCGGGCCAGGGGCCTCCCGGGCGGCTCACGCTGCCTCGTGCCCGCCGAAGGTTCAACTAAACTCGTTATGAACAGTGAAGTCTGATGGTTAAATGAATAGCTAAAACTTTCAACAACGGATCTCTTGGTTCTGGCATCGATGAAGAACGCAGCGAAATGCGATAAGTAATGTGAATTGCAGAAATCGTGAATCATCGAATCTTTGAACGCACATTGCGCCCTGGAGTATTCTCCTGGGCATGCCTGTTCGAGCGTCATTACAACCTCAAGCTCTGCTTGGTATTGGCGACTCGCCCCCCCCCCCGGGGGCGGTCCCGAAAGACAGCGGCACGGCCGCCGGACACTAGGTGTAGTAACTGTATCTCGCCTCGATTGTCCCGGCGGACCCGCAGCCGGAAAAGCAACTATTTTTCAAGTCTTGACCTCGGATCAGGTAGGGATACCCGCTGAACTTAAGCATATTAATAAGCGGAGGAAAAGAAACCAACAGGGATTGCCCTAGTAACGGCGAGTGAAGCGGCAACAGCTCAAATTTGAAAGCTGGCCTTGCGGTCCGCATTGTAATTTGCAGAGGATGTTTCGGGTGCGATACCTGGCTAAGTTCCCTGGAACGGGGCGTCATAGAGGGTGATAATCCCGTATGTGCTAGGCCGTCAATCCCTTGTGAAACTCCTTCGACGAGTCGAGTTGTTTGGGAATGCAGCTCTAAATGGGTGGTAAATGCCATCTAAAGCTAAATACCGGCCAGAGACCGATAGCGCACAAGTAGAGTGATCGAAAGATGAAAAGCACTTTGAAAAGAG
>JANVCQ010000007.1:21752232-21764513 GCA_025531925.1 Erythroxylum plowmanianum | reverse complement strand
CTTTGCATATTGTTTAATATACTTTAAATAATATTTATATGCATAAATAATTTTATTATAAAATAAAATATAGTTAACTTAAAAATATTTTTATTTTTATATTGTCAAAGAATCTATTATATGAAACTTTTTCAAAAAAGTTTTTTTTTAATTACAGCTAAATAATAAACTAACTTTTAAGAAAAATTCTTCTAAAAAGTGATCTATAAAAAAAAAAAAAAAAAATCTACTACTATAACCTCCACTAAGCATACGCTAATAAGCCAAGTTACAAGTCATCTGCCCCAATTGGAACTACCATCTAAAGTCTTGTTACTGCCACTGCAATTTGATAGGTTGAGTGAGACGAAAGAAAACTCGATACGGCTCGTCTTTAAATTTCGCAACTAACCTCTTCAATGCATATAGACCAAGAAATTCGACATGGTTCGTCTTTAAATTTCACAGCTAACCTCTTCAATGCATATAGACCAAGACCTTATTAAAATGTTGGCAACTATGGTACCCTACAATTACAGCATCACATGCAGTTCGCTTTCGGGCTATCACGAACACCGTTTGAAAGAGTCTCAGTGTATATAAAGTGTTTCTTGTCACTTGACCCTGCATTATTTGGAAACTACGTAACCACGCCAACTGTTCCCTTTTATACACTCCATTCCTTCCATTTCAGAGAAATTCCCAAGTTCCTGAGTCCCAAATAAGTCCCTCTTCAAGCAAATTTGATAGAGTCCATTTGTTCATCAACTTGCTTAAATAAAGGGATAAAATGTTTCCTATGATGCTTCTCATTTTGATCATTTCATCTAACGTTTCGGCTGCTGCTAACTTAACCAAGAAGCTAGACCAGACGTTGATGCCACAAGAACCAGATACAACAGTAAAGTGTGGATCAAGTCCGAGTGTAGACCCATGTCCCCAGTTAGCACTGCCACCACCTCCGACGACAACATGCTGCACTCCTCCGACGACAACATGCTGCACTCCTCCGACGACAACATGCTGCACTCCTCTTACACCACCACCGCCCCCACCTCCGACGACAACATGCTGCACTCCTCTTACACCACCACCACCACCACCTCCGACGACAACATGCTGCACTCCTCTTACAACACCACCTCCAAGATTTGTTTATTTTACCAACAAACCTGGGGATGTGTACGTAGCAGATCCTGACGATCAATGGGGCTTTTATAATGGCGCTGGGCAGAGAAGTACTAGTTGGTTTTTGCTGTTGGTAGCTGTTGGGATACTGAACCGGTTGTGATTTACGCGACCAAGTATTTGTGTTTCAGATTGTAGTTCCCTTATATAATATATATATATATATATAATAAGTGTCTTCATCTTCTTTTCTTTATGTTTATATATGTGTGTGTATATATATATATATGTATATATGTATATGCAGTTTATGAGCACTCGAGATTTCTCATATGAATGAACAGATGATGCATATGCATTACGTGTTGCCTGAATTGTTAAGCCTTCAAATAGAGGAGCTCATATCGCTCTTGGTTTACGCACACCGTTTCACTGAATTTATTTGGTTGCATTCTGGGCATGAGGCCCCAATCGTAGTCATGATCATTTTACTTATGTTGTGATCTGTAGAATAGAAGTGCTATTTAGATCGCAATGCATATGGTTCCATCCAATTTGACAGAAACAAACTTTTAGTCTCTTGATTCTTTTCTCTATTTTAGTTCTCTTTTATGTTATTTAAACCTTCTAAACACAAAATTTACAAATTATCTACTATATGTTGATTGACATAAATGTAATCGCCCATCCCACTCAGCATCATGCATACTAAAAGTCAATTATAATGAGTCTGAAACCTTTAGAAGATCACGGCTGGATTTAAAATTTCTATACTTACAGATTCAAGATGATTATTCATATTGGTCTTCTAATATGTCAAAATATATAAATTAAAATGAAAATTAATATCTAATATTATTTCTTTCAAATCAAACTCCAAAGTTAGTATTAAAAAGGTAAAATTAAGGTAGAAAGAAGGATTGAAAATTTGTTTAACTACATCTAATTTTTAGTTGTGCTATCGTTTCAAGGTTGGTTAGTCGTGATTTCATTCGAATCAATTGACGTGGTAGTGTTCCTGAATCTAAGATCTTCATTAACGAAGTGTGGGTGCCATTGTCCTTGCTTTATGCTGTGCTTAAAGCTGATGTGGATTCAAATTCAGTAGTTGTGACAATTAGAAGGAGACTTCATACGCATTGTGATATAGTGCTTCAAATTACAAGTGCTAATACTCTATTGACAAGGGAAACTTCTTTTAGGAGACTCGGACGAAGGTAGTCGCATATGATCAAACCCGAATCCTGAAACAAAAGAGTTGAGACATGTATAGCACCCGTTTCTAAATAAATAAAATGTTGGTTGAAACAGCAAAGACTCTGAAAGTAATTACTAACTCCTTACTACCTAACAACATAGCACAAAATGTTGGTTGAAACAGCAAAGACTCAAAAGTAATTACTAACTCCTTACTGCCCAACAACATAGCACATGTGATTTTTGTTTTTCATACATTTCATTTTTTTATTTCATATCAGTGCCAAACCAATCCTCATTAATAATGTATATATATATGAACACAGGTATAGCGTGCTCTGTCCCCTTTTCTATTAACATCAAAATCTCACGTAAGTAGGGGGTGTGTGTGTGTGGGAAAATCGGGTCCAGATCCGATTCTGATCGTAGTAAAATAATCACGAAACTTTTTTGTAACTTTTAATCTCCCGAAAAGCAAGATTTCTTTAATTTTATAAAATAATTAATGCATAAATCATAATAAAGTGAATTCTTAATTCATACTTTATTTCGAAACTTGATCATGTTCTTGTTGTTTCCCTCGAATTGTTTCCGAAATCGATTCATCTCAACCATCGTAGCCACACAAGCGTCTAACCTCTAACGATATCTACAGAAATAGTTGTAAGAACTCTGTAACTTTTATAAAGAGGGTTAAAAGAAGTGCTAGCTCTATAGAGTTTAAACCTATTTATAATAAGTTTTGAATGTTTTAGTAATTTAATTGAAATTATAATTTAATTTCAATTAAACTTTAATTAGAATTACAAATAATTTTAATTAAATACCAATTATGCCCAAATAAGATTCAATACCTCTTATTGATTCTTATTTATTAAATATTTCATATTTAATCATAAAGTTTCTCAAACTTTACAATCAAGTCTAACTTGATTAAAATAACTTTGCTCTCTTCAACCTATTTTATATGTGAGACCCATTAGGTTCTCAAATATATTGGCAATGATTATAAATTATAATTCTAATTCCTAATTAAAATTAGATAAATTAAGACTTCTTTTTAATTTATCTTTCATTCTCCAATTAAACAATTTATAATCATATATCAAGATTGATGACTAGTAACGCATCATGATTACCCAAATATTTAGGAATAAGTGGTTTTGATTAATATTTTCATGCATAATTTTTTCATTTAATTCAATCCTTTCATTATATAATGTTCCGATTAGACATAGAGCATGAAACTAATGTCTACCCTAGTTTAAGTCTAATCATATTAGTTATTTGTCATTAGCTGTTGATTCAATTAATGACATTTGTAAACTATTTACAAAATATCATTCCACCTTGGCCAAAGATTTCTCGAATCAATTCTAATTGAGAATAACAGAACATTCTCCCTAATTACTTTAAGATGATGATTCCTATCTTGATTACTCAACTATATACCTCCATATAGTTCATGATACATCCAATGACTATCGATTAAATGACCCATGATTAAATAAATCATAGTAGTATCAAAACATAGCAATCCCTATACAAGATAACTTTGGTGACCTCAAATCAAAGGATCATTTATACAATTATCACAATGAGAATTCTATAGACATACAAGTAATGTTTCAAATCAATTTCTCATGTTGGGTCTGTTCAGTGAACTTGTTCTCTAACAAGCACACACACGTTTGTTTAAGTATCTCTATACTTTAGCCTATGAGATCGATTGCTTCGTTCATAAGAAAAAACATAACATATGTTAGTCTTTTTATATTATATTAATGTCCAATCCTAACATAACAGTGACTAGGAATAATTTAGGGATAATACATAAATGCAATATAAATCTCATAATTATAATCTTATTATAATTTCATTTGCAATGTACAATTATCCCATAGACTTTATCATATACATCTAAACATGTACAAGATAAAGAATACCTTTAAATAATTTTCACCAAACTACAACCACAACGATTGGCTATAGGGCATAAACTAACAATCTTTCACTTGCACTAAGCTAATCGATTAAGTATCTCATACCATATCACTATATGACGATTATCCTACTACTGAGATAGTGGTTTAATGAGAGAATTCTACAAGATTCTATATAGTGAGCATTTGCTTAAATCTTACAACTTTCATCTTAATTATCATCATAATTAAGAAATTTTGCCTAAATACAAACTTAGATCTTTGATGAGATTTTAGCTCCTTTGCATGCCCGATGGCTCTGATGTTCCATAGTTCATGGTATTAACATATATCTTACATGTTGTCATCAAAATTTACAAAACATTAGTTAACTCAAAATGTCAATAAATTTTGCCATCTATATGATTTTGACATATCTCTAAAACTTTGTCACCCTGCAACCTATTAAGATGTAGTTTTGTTGGCAATCTCCTCCATAACTAAGTTTCATATGATATCTCCAACCTAAGTTATAGGATTGGGAATATGGATTATGGGAAAATTTTCCACCAATAGCATTAGCATACTACAACAGTGACATACTCCCTTCACAATCTCCTTTTTATACACAAACATTAATAAACATGAAAAGATCAAGAAACAAATGTAAAAAAAGCTAGTTAGAAACAAATATATACAAAACACCAATTGAAATCGTAAGTTAACAATAAACTCTGTTAACTCTGGTTTTTCCTTAGGTCATGTTTAATCAAAATAAGCTCTTTGACTAAACTTAGCTATCAAACAACTTAGAATAAACTCTCTAGATTTAATAGGAAAGCCAAATTACAAATTAGGAAAATATATTAATCTAGGTAACAACCATATAAGCTCTGGCCATTTGATCTATGTCATGTTATCCCTAATGATTCATCACTATTAGTTGACCACAAATGAATTGAAAATACAACTATTATGTATTGAATTTCACATTTTGGCAATGGATTCATACATAAAAAAAATCTATTGAGCACAGGAGTATTAATCATCTATATATGAATACTCAAAACAATAAGAAAAGAATGACATAAACTGTATCTGAAGAGAGAGAGTCAACAATACACAATGAAGAGATGTTTAGATGCGATCCTTGGCTTTGATTTCACCTTCAAACCGGAAGGAAGAAGACTAGCCCTCCATGGATCTCGAAGAATAATGTGTTCTACCTTCTTTTGTGTTCTAAAACAATTCATACATTCTCTGGCCATTTAAATCTCTATTTATGTGAAAAACTAGGGTTTTAGGGAGATGCACGATTAGATGCATGGCTTTGCATCTACCGTGCATCTTAAGAAAAGTGTCACCATCGAATTTATTCACGATCTTGTATCTTGTAGACCATGCTAATTCTTCATTTTTCTTATCCCATATTCACCCTAATCCATCTCCTTCTTATTCCATAAAGACAAATGAGTTTGAACATTAAGATGATGACTCAAGGAATGTGCTTTTAACTCATTTTAGCTTTAGTTCTTTCAACTTGTACCTAAATGTGAACCAAAATAAACATCTTAAGTATTTAATAATATTAATTATTAAGTATTAAGGAATGAATATATAAACATTTAAGCACAAATCAATACATATATCATTGTATGTAACTTTATGATTCTTGTTATATTGATTTAACCAATACAGTACAGAAGGATATTCTCGATTATCTAACTTTATATTCTTTCCACTTATATTAAGCATAAGTCTCCTTTGATCCAACATATACAAACTATTTATATAAAATTGGATCAACTACTTTTACTAAACAATCTATTTCTTATCATACATTAAATATTATAATGTTGAATTTAAATTTAATATCAAATACTTATAAGCATGAACTAGAAATATGTATGATCTCTATCATATATTGAATAAGCAAGAAAATTCATGCAGTCATTTATTCTAATGATAACTATTATCATTTTATAGCAAAGCCTTTAATTGATGTCCATGTTTATTATTTTAGTAGGCTAAATAAAGTGGAACAATTCCAACATGATACATTCTGTCAATGGACTTTTTATATTGATTTTAGATACATAATTTGCTAAACTCTTGTCCATTTAATGTTTAAATTAAATAATTAAGAGTTATTTGTTTTAATTTAGTCACATATTGGATGAATAAAATTGTTAACGTTTAGTCACCTAAAAAATGTTTACGTTTTTGGAAGATAAGAAGGAGAGTTGTGCATGAGAAAAGAGAGGGGATGGAATTATTCAAAGACATAAAATCAAATAGAGAGAAGTGTGGGGATTGAATGGGGAAGAAAGAAAAAAATATATAGCAGCAGCTATTGGTGGTGGGAAGAGAAAAAATGTGAACAAGAAGCATAGCAGGGTTTGCATGAAAGGTGGACCAAACTACAATTTTTATTTGTCACATCAAGGTAAAAGATAGAAAAGTTGAAGCAGCTGGTAACGTGAAGCAGTGCTGGCAGCGCAGAGAAGAAAATGAGAGCGTAAATGTTGAAAAAGAAGGGGATCAAAAATCTTAACAAATAATCAATATAGAGACAAAAATCAAACACAGCAACTGCGGCACAATCAAAGGAAAAAAAGATAGTTGGTGGCGTGGACAATGGGAGAAAAAACCAAACAAAAATAACTCCTCATGCAGGTGGCTAAGGAGGTTGGTGATGGCATAAGAATAAAGTGACAGCTGTGGAGAGAAGAGGACGTGAGCTTTTTGGAGATTTCTACGTTGCAGCTGGTGAGGGGGATTTAACACGTTAGCTGGAGGAAACAAAAAGGGGACGTTGGACTCCACTCACATTGCACTATTATTAAACAAATCCTCCACTTACAACGTTGGAGGAGATCTTGCTATTGGTATGAAGAAAACGTGAGCTGCTTGTGAAGAGGAGGAATGTGAGCTGCTGGTGAAAAAAAAACAACTTTAGCTACTGGTGGAGAGGTGCGTTGTTGGGCAGCTAGTGGCTTAAACAAATACTCCAAACTCATGTTGGCAGCTGCTGGTGGAGAGGTGCGTTGTTAGGCAGCTAGTGGCTTAAACAAATTCTCCACTCACGTTGATGAAGCAGCTGGTGGACGCAAGGTGGCAAAAGCATCAATGTTGCAGCTGTTTAGGAGAACATTTAGAACTGGTGGAGAGGAGATGCAAGCAACCATTCACGCAAGCTTGGAGATTTGGCTAAAATATTTTTTTCAATCCTAGCAACCACAATTTTGTTGGGATTTACTTTATTTTTAATTCCTTATTTATTTTAATTGTGTGGATTTAATCGATGCAAACATATATTATGACCATGATTTATGTTACATTGATAAATATGTGTGAGTAAGTTTTTCTTTTTGGTTAAGGTTAAGATTGATATTGGATTAGGATAATTTTTGTGGTATTGATTTTTGCTTGATTGAATGGATATTTAGTTTTAATTTAGCTTGATTACCTAGATTAAGATTTTCGATGATTGAATGTCATAATCAATGGGATTTAATTTGTCAAAAAATTAATCAAGCGACATACTTGATGTAACAACCTAGATCACCCGCTCACAAATATTGTCTGCTTTAGGCCTTAGCCCAACCAAGCTCTCACGGTTTTGCTTTTCTAGAGGCCTTCCCAAGAGGTCATCCATCCTAGAACTACTCTCACCCAAGCACATTTAACCTCAAAGTTTCGATGGGATCCGATGTATTAGGCAATGAAAAACGTGTCTATAAGGGAGAGGTATCTATACTCTTATAAGGCGTACTTCGTTCCCCTCTCTAATCGATATATGATCTCACACTCTGCACCCCCTTAGGGCCCACCTTCTTTGGGGTCTAGCCTAGCTGGTACAACAGTTCAGGTACCAGCTCTGATACCACTTGTAATAGCCCAGATCACCTGTTCAAAGATATTGTCCCCTTTGGGCCTTGGCCCAGCCAAGCCCTCACAGTTTTGCTTTTCCAGAGGCCTTCCTAGGAGGTCACCCATCCTAGAACTACTCTCACCTAAGTACATTTAACTTCGGAGTTCCGATGGGGTTTGGTGCATTAGGCCATAGAAAATGAGTCTGTAAGGGAGAGGTATCCATACTCTTATAAGGCATACTTCGTTCCTCTCTTCAATCGATGTGGGATTTCACACTTGAGACTAAAGTATAGACCAGCCTTAGGATCTTATGTAAGGATATCTAGGATTAACGAACTTAGTTTTGGGCTTCTTATATTTAACACATTTTATTCTGAATTATCTATGAACTAAGTGTGTGACTCGGATTTAGAAGGAAAGGGAACACCATGAACATTGGATTTGACTTGCTTAAGTAAAGTATCTCCTAAATCAATCCACCGTTACAATTTTATTTTTAGTGTCTAATCCAATTGAAATCTAACACCTTAACCGATTTTTTTCATTTGATTAAATCTAGTCGTTTTAACTCATACCTTGCATTTTTCATATTCCCTTGATTTGCTTACTTTATTTTATTTTATTTTTAAATCAATCAATTCTTGATCGTTTGAGTAATTTTTCATCGTTTAATTTAATTGTCTTATGTGTTGAATTTCCCTTGGGTACGATATCTGGTTCTTATCGTTTTATATTACTTGTTGACGGGGTGCACTTGCCTCTAATTGATCTAGATAGAATTTAATTTATATTGTTTTGTTTAGACCGCAACACATTCCTTTCAGCTTTACTCTATGTAACCTCTTTCATCTTGTTGTCACGGTGTTGACATACATTTGACATGTTGTCATCAAACTTTATAAGATTTTGTCATCTATATGATTTTGACATATATCTAAAACTTTTTCACTGAATCCGCAATAAGGATTATAGCAAAATTGCATAATAGACATATAATTTTTATATCTAACTTTAAGAAATCTTCCCAAACATAACATCTGTTTAAGAAATTTTGTTCACTAGCTTAGTATCAACTATACTAAACAAGGTAAATTTCACTAAGAAAAAATGTAAGAAAATAAATAATTAGTTATATGCCATGACTATCAAATGAGATTATGGCTTTAATCATGTATTTAGTTACTGCCAATATGTTATTCGAAATAATTGCCCTTAATACTATTAGGAAAGATTATTCTAATCTTTTTAGTGGGCTAGGATCCTCTTTAAATGTAGTTGATATTGAGTTTACTCAACAAACCAACTAAATTTAAATTAGGTAGATAACAACTTTATCAATCACATCTTATACGATTCATAGATCCGTTAGGTGACAACTATTACCAAAACATATCTTATATATTATTCCTAACCCTACCTCCAAATTCATGTGACCATAAGTTTACTTGTTCAATTCACACAAATTTAGTTAAGTAAAACCCACCGTTGTAAGACTAAATATATTTAGGTTAAAGCGGCCTTGAGTTTGCTCAACAATCCTAAAAATAAATAGAGCTCTGATTTATTCTTATAACAAAGGAAGACAACAATCACTTTCTCAACATATACTTAATATTTTAGCGAGAGATTTAATTTTATTCATCTCATCAAACATAAAATTACATATAAAATAACACACATATAAAAACATACAATTTAACATGCATCTAATATATATATCAAACATATAAATAAAGTATGAAATATATGCACTTATAATCAAATTATATACATAAAACATCAACTTTCGTTTGATTTTAGTTATTGATCTTCATAATCAAAAATAATATTTCCAATTCCTTAGAAAGTTAAGTTAGATTAAACTCATTGATTCCTAAATATACTAAATTCCTATTCCAAATAGAAATTTAAGTTGATTTGAAAATTATGCAAACTAATTCCAATTATCTGGACTCCTTAAACAAAATTTAGTTGAAAATAATTTTTAATAAATTATTTTAATTACTTACTGTAATTAGAAAAAATTCCTTTCTCATAATTATATAACTAACACACTCTAATCTAATTAGAAAACTATTTCTAACTACTTAGAAATTATTATTTCTAATCTCAATAAAAATTACTTTTCCTTAATTAAAAATTATTTTCTAATATTAAAAGGAAATTATTTTCAAAATTAAATAAAAAATTTAAAATTTAATTGAGAAATTCATTTATATTATTTATTTAGAGATTGATTTCTTAAATAATTATAAGACCTTTCTTGAATAAATTAGAAAATTATTTTTAAAAATATTAAGAAATCTCATTTTTCTGAATTGATAAATGAAAACATTTTTCAAATTTTATTCAAGAAAATATATTTTCTAATAAATCAAGAAACTTATTATTTATTAATAAAGAAACAATTTCTAAATAAAATTATTAATAATTTTCTAAACAAATAAAATCATAAATTTAGTTTACCTCAATCAAGTTGATATAAATAAATTTAATTGATAAATAACTTTCTTAATTATTTGAGAAAATACTTTTTACTAATTTTAAGGAATATAATTAATTAATTTCAATCTTACTAAACTAATTGATTCTAATTTTAGAAACTATTTTTCTAAATTATAAATAGGAATGATTTTAATTAATAATCTTAATTATATTAAGAAAAATAATTAATTTAATTTTGGAAATGATTTTTAGATTTTAAAACAATTTTAAAATTTATGTTTGGAATAGGTCTTGGAATACTCTATTCCAAACCAAGGATTGAATTGCTTTATTCCAATGGCTAAACAAACATTATTCTAGGATTAGGATATTTTTATCCTTGTACCTAAATATTGCTTATTCTAGCCTTAGGATACACTATCCTTATTGTCAAACATCCCCTATTCTAACCCTAGAATAGGTTATTCATGTATCCAAACACAACATTTCCTAAACCTATTTCAAAACACTCCTCTTCTTCGTTTTAGGAAGCCCTAATCTCAAAAAGTTTCAATTTCTAGCCTCTAAGAACCTTTTTATTGTTGTCGTTGCTATCATCATCGCTGCTGCTATTAGTTGATTGACTAATTTTGTTAGTTATTCAATATTGTAATAACCACAAGTGCATGACGTAACTATAGCTAGTACTGGCAAGTACAAGTCGATCCTATGGAAACAGTGATTACTAGCAATTACCTTTTTCCTATTATCTAACCTACGAATTAATTTTGGATTTTAGTAGAGAAAATAAAAACTAAAGTAAAATAAAATAGGCAATGATATTGACCAAACAATTAAGAATTTACTTATAAAATTACCGATATCATATGATTAGTAGAATGTGGAGATACCTATGGTATGCTAGTAGCTGATCTTGAGCTACTAACAACTAATCATATGGTTTTCAACCAAATTACTCAAGTTAAAGTTTATAGGATTGCTTTACTAATTTATGAATCCCTCTATTAGGTTTGACCCTAATACGAAAGATTTATGTCATCCTATCTCTAGGGTTGCAACCAATTTCTTCCAATTACAATAGATATATTCAAACCTAGGATTTCTTGATCTCTACGTATGAAATTAGATTATGATCTAATATTTCAGATCTATTACAATATATATTAAACCCACAATTGAACCGCAATATATCAATTAACTCAATTGTATTAATAAAAGAATCAAAACATATTAAAATATCAACATAGGTTCATCTAACCTAAACACTAGTTTAGTTACATATTATTGAATACGAAATCAAACATAAATAAAAGAACAACAAATTGAAAAAAAAGGTTCATAATTCTAAATCTCTTTTATTGTCTTTTATCAAATATTCTTTCAAAGTAGAGGTTTGATCTTGTGTTCCGATGGATCTTTCGGTGATTTCTTCGTATTTTCCACTTCACTGGACCAAAATCACTCATTGAGAATGACCTTCATGTTTGGAATTGCCTCCCTCCATCTGCTCTCCCTTTAATTCTCCATTCACATCCTTTTATATGAAATTTTAGAGTTTTTGTTGGGACCGAAACCCAACCGCTTAAACTTAACACTTTCACTCTTGCTCTGATACCACAACTGTTGGGACTCGATCCAAAAACCAGATCCCAACCGGAAGACGGAACGAAAATCACATAGCGGAAGCAAACATCGAATCAAATCGAATAGAACCTAGACTGTCCAATCTGAAAA
>JANVCQ010000007.1:21576279-21590560 GCA_025531925.1 Erythroxylum plowmanianum | reverse complement strand
TCTAACCCTTCACTTTAATTTCTAACCTCTAATCCCAATCATACTTGCCAATTTTCAAGACTCAACATAAAATATATCTGTTTATATACACGTAATTAAATCAATTAAAGCAAAAAATAAAAAATAAAAAATTTAAAATAAGCGAATAAACAAATAAATCCCTAAATAAGTTTAAAAAAAATTTTCGGGGCCCAACATGTATCGTGTGTGATGACATCATATCGTCTATGATAATGTCATATCGTCTACAGTTGACTTTCTGCTTCTTCTATTGTTGACCGAAACTTCTCCTTCTATGTACTATTTTTTGCTCCATTTTTGACTCTTCAAACGATAGAATCTGCCTTCAAGGTCTTCATAAAAGTTGTAGATCTTGAAGTCCTTTTTCGAACCATCTAAAGAACACCCTAACCCAATGTCTGTAGGAAATGTTATGGCAATTTTCCCCATTCATCTGCTTTTTCCCATTCGTCTACTTTTTCCTTTGGTTTCATCTGATCCTATCATCTGCTCCATTTTTAACTCTTTAGATGATAGAATCTATCTTCAAGTTCTTCATGAAGTTATAGTTCTTGAAGTCCTCTTTCAAGTCAACTAAAGAACACCTTAATCAGAGCTCTCTAGAGAAAGTCATGACCATTCGTCTTAGGTTGACTTTTTGTTTCATCATAAGTTGACCAGAATATATTCTGGTCCAATTTTGACTCTCTAGATGACAGAATTGGTCTTCAAGGTCTTCATAAAAGTTGTAGATCTTGAGGTCCTATTTCAATTCATCTAAAGAACACCTTAATCCAAGTTCTCTAGAGAAAGTTATGCTAAATATCCCGAAATAGGTATAGTATGGTTAAGGGCAAGTACTATTTCCGTCATTGATTCCGAATGCTGGGCTCCGAAAGCAAGGTCCAGCATTGTTTGACTCCGAATGCTAGGCTCCAGAAGCGAGGTCGAGCATCAGGTATGTAATTCTTTAATAGTTGAAAGCCTCCTTTGTTTTAACTGTTAATTTGATATGTTTGTCTTATTGTAATCATATCCACGGCATCATGTTTTTTTAATAATTATTATTACTTAAACTTCATAAAATTAATAGTGATTACTAATATAAAAATAAAATTTGTCTTGTAAAAGTGAAACTTATGAGCATTGTTCTATTTATTTAATAAACTCTTATGTAATATACAAAAATATGTATTTTTAGTAATTTATTTAAAAATTAATGACTCAAAATTATATGACATTTATTCAATTGATAATTACAAACCTTGAGTTATACAACCAAAACTATTACCCTTGTCATATAACTACTATACATGCTATATTAATATTGGCAACTAGACTGGCAATTGGCTAATACATCTCTGAGATAGTAAATAAAATAGGCCTTACATATCAATATCCAGTGGGAAAAACAATTATAGGCTCATTTAGTAACATATGACTTATTATTAGACATATTCTATATACTATGCATTCCCTATTACTATGCATATGTGCTCATGCACTATTATCATATTAGTAATGCATAACATACTATATGGATCGCATGCACATTTTCCCTATTACATGTATATTATGATTGTGTCTCCATACTAGTGGTAATAGTACACTCATGCCATACCTATATACAGGGGTTAGTATAAATTACATAATATACATACACTCATTCCAATGGTATGAGCACTACATGAAATTAATACCATAGCTTATTAATGTCATGTAGTGCTCATATCATTAAATTAGTGTCTATATAATACCATAATATTATCCACAAAAGGTACAAAACTTGATTAATGAGTTCACTTTTGTGTTTCCTAAAGAACTTCCAAAAGGGTTGCCTATAGATAGCTGTGGATTAATAGTATTATCTATAATTTCTACTTTATACCATGATTACCTCCAAACATAATATACAGCATGATAATCAAGCATCTATCAGTAATTAATACTTTACAGTAAGTTAGTATCATTTATACCACTAACTTCTAATGTCTATTAATAGTACATGAGCACATATGTTTCTATTAAAACAATTACAATAGAATAGGCCCTCCCACTCAAACTTCCGTATACTATCAATTAGCATAGTGTGTATGCCACTAAAGTTGGCCTTAGTGAATGCAATAGGTAATTCATAGTTAATTTATACATATAGTGTATGTTATACCAGCATTATATTATGTTATGATACTAATGTATGTAACCAAAAATGGCTATGTATCCATGTATACCCAATTTGTATCCATGTATACCCTAAATTGGGTATACATGGATACACTGCCCTAAACTACATGCCAGTCTACAATAAAATAATTCTATCACACCTACTATTACAATTGTATACTATCAAATGCATACTTATAGTCTAGTCTTCAACTAGACTATCTATTATTGCTTAATGTAAGATCAAGCAAACTTATATTCATATAATATGTATCATAGATGAATGCATGTTCCTTGCCACATCATTCCATCATTAATAACTTACACAATTGTATATTAATAATTAATATTAATTTACAATTGTATATTAATATACATGCACCATGTTCAACTTTACAATGGTGATACTATCAATGACAATTTCACACATCATACTTTTCATCTCTATTTGCAATGTGTGGTCTATATTGATCAAGTTCCTTTGACACATATATTTAATATTAATTTACAATTGTATATTAATATACATGCACCATGTTCAACTTTATAATGGTGATACTATCAATGACAATTTCACACATCATACTTTTCATCTCTATTTGCAATGTGTGGTCTATATTGATCAAGTTCCTTTGACACATATATTTAATATTACTTTTGACCATATATAGTCCCTTCTCAAATAGCCTATATGGTTGGAAAGCAAATATTCTAGATAGATTAAACTTAATGAGCATAGCTCTTAATAATGAGCATATGGAATATAATATAATGATCTTAATATATAGACAATGGTACAGCTAGTACACACATATGCTCATTAAATATATGTGTTGAAAGTTATAGTTTGCCTATGTCGATGCTACAAATAGGTGTAAATGGAGAGAAACATTGACAGTCTTGATGAGGTTATAGTCTATATGGGCATAAGAACAATAGACATAGTCGTAGGGATCCAATAAGATCAACTAGATTTGTACTTGGATTAGGTAGCAATCGCAGTGGGCAAAGCTTTGGATATAGTAGTTCTCACTCTGGAAATACTGCTTGTCAAAATTGTGGTATATTCCATCAAGAACGTTGTCATATTCCTCCAGGTGCTAGCTTTTGATGTGGTCAGATTGAGCATTTTGCTAGAGATTGACCTAATTTAGTATAGGGAATATAGTATAGTGAATAGACCCTCCCACTCAAACTTCCGTATACTATCAATTAGCATAGTGTGTATGCCACTAAAGTTGGACTAAAATGTATGGTCCAAAGTTTTATACCAATCACCTATATTACGTATGAATAGGTAGTAATAGCATGTTATACCAGTTAATTGATTTGTATACATTAGTAGGTAATATACTAATTTGCCAACTCTTATGTATTACTACACATATTGATATGGATATAACTTACTAAATATACGTATTAAGTGGATGTGTCATGATTGTAATCACTAATATTATAATATTACCACATATTATAATAGCTCCCGTAATACTTTGGTACTAGCATGTTATACCTGGTATACCAAAGTATGGAATATTATAATGCATATGTCGTATGTATAACCATGGTTAATTTATTACTATATTAATATATGGCATAATCAAATAAGTAATTGTATATAGTACTTGTTAATAGTATGTTATATCTGGTTATCATGCATACAATCACCATTAACAGCTATGGTCCATAGTATATACTTATATTGGTACATGCACATAGCATGTGTGTATACTTATAGCTGGTACCGAATTATGCCGGTTGGATATGCTTACACATGAGTGTATTATGTGATAATAAACCCCATGGCCTAATTTACCATACATATGGTGAATAGTACATGTATCTTATTATGTAATACCCCAAAGATGAATGTACATCTCTTTTTACCATGTAATATACCATGGGTACCATACTTAATAATATACCCCATTACATGGGTATTAATAGTTGAATCTACATATGTTATGTAGTACAATTTTAAGTACTATAAGTGTGACCATAGCTATTAAATTAATAGCTATTATAGTATATAGAATATGTCTAATATGTAATATTATGTTCTATTAATATCAACATTAATATGCTTAAAATTATACTTAAAATTATATCGATATTATTTTATCAATACAATCCCTTCTCACCATGGTATACTATTCTTGGTATGATACATGTAAGATAGTCTTCCAATATAATCCACTATCTAGAATTTTCCTAGCTGTTCTTTTTGGACCAAAATGTCCACCACATGCATACTCTTTACAAAAAGTAAGAATGGAATGAATTTCATCATCAGGCACACACCTATGAATAATCTGATCTGAACCTATTTTCCACCAGTATGGTTCATCCCATATATAATATTCAGCGTCACTTTTGATCTTATTTTTGTGAAAATTATTCAAATCATATGGATACCTACAATGAATTGGCATCCCTACTAATACTTTATACCTATGCATCATACCAAATATCCGAGTTGTATCATGTGTATGTCTCAAGATTGGACCTTGCAAATGGTTTTCATCAAATAAGAATGAAGGAGGGAGATGAATGGATAATCATATTGTCACTTTAAAGTCATCCGAATATAAAATTATAATAATAAATCATTAATATATCAAGTGATGAAAATATTTTCCACATATCAATTAAACTATGCCAACTTATATTCATCTTTATGAAATAATGAGCATAAGGATGAATGTTATATGATTATCATCCACAGTTACTAAATCAGATTATAAAATGTCTAATCAATATAGATTATAATGTCCCTAGATAATATTATGTAATAGGGAGCACTAATCATCCTTTGGTAACTATCTATAGTGATTAGACACTTTATAATCTAGGGTATAAAGTGGTATCCCTACTTACGTCCATGGTGTATATTATGTAATTAATATGTGATAATCCATTAAATTATATAGATTATTGACAATATAGAGTAGTAGTGCTCATACCATTAAATTATGCTTAAAATTACCACTGGCATATTATAATCATAATATGCATGAATAGATAGTCCCATATTAATAGGTGCCACATACACTAATTAGAGGTCAAACCCTCACCCAAATATGATACTAATATGGTATACAACTTAATACCAATAGTACTATTATGATATATATGGTAGTTAGTAAGTTCTAATCTATATGCCCTAATATGATAATTGCATAACAACATGGTAGTTGCATAATAGCATGGTAGTTATGTTATAGACTATTTTCGACAAATAGGGTATAATATTCAAATGATATTATATTGGAAGACTACTAGTGACTATCATGATACTACCATGTATATCACAAGATGTGCCACAGTTCTATCACACATAATTTCTATACAGTTATAGAAGTTAATTTGTGTATCCCTACTAATATACCATCCTTAATACACTTATAGTCTACTAGATAATCTATCACACTTATCAATGACAATATACAATCTAATTATCAAGTAGTTTGTCAAAATTCCAATCTTGCCACTAGATAATCTATCATTGTATCCATTATTAGCCAATGGCCTAGTAATATAGTAACTACCTATTCACCACTGGTATATCACATTTTACCTTAGAGTGTACAATATATTGTACCAAAGTAAATTATTTGTCAACTATAATATAGCATGGTAGTTATGTCATACATGGTAACCAATGGTATATGTCAGGTATGAATAGATTATAGTATTTACTTTTATAACATATATACTATCATAACCAATTATAGATGGAGGGCTATAATTGCATGGTACATACCAATAAATTAACCACTCAAACCAATTATATGGCATGGTATAAATACTATACACTATGGTATACTATTACTATTATATTTACCATATCTAATAGTACCATATCTATTAAGAGATGCCATATTATAATATACAACGTGTAGCATTCATGGTATCTACCAATGGTGAATAATATAGCTTATTCAACATGGTTAATCCATTACCAAATCAGCCCATAATAATCACTTTGACCAATGGTGAATAATAATTAATAAATTAATAATACTATTCTAACCATGTCATTGTACTTATTATTATAGAATATGTCTAATAAATAATGCTTATGAACATCTAAAAGTAATATGTCTATAATGGACATCTAAAAATAATATAGAATAGTATAATAAGTAAACATTTTGGTTAACAATGTATGAATAATTGGTATATCCTCTATGCACTTTGGTACTATTTATACCATAGTATATTTCTTAGCCTACCCCACCCCCACCCCCCTAAATCATAAAATACTTGGAATTTTGATCTGAAATTGTATACACATGTTAACAATAATCCAATGCACCTTCAATTAAAATTTTAGACAATTCTGACTAGTAAATTATTTTATATGTAATACTAATTTGATATTAATATTACAGTGATTATGGTAATTCTATCACAAGGTTGCTTTATATAACTATTCATAATATACCATGGTATACCTATAGTAATACCTATTATAACTATTCAAAATATAGTAATATTATAACATAGTAAGTGATTAGCACTGTAACAACATGATTTATGGATTCGTCGGTCTTATCACTATAGATAGTTACCAAAGGAAGTAAGCAGTGTAAACAAATCATGATTGATATTGCATGAGTGTCTACTTATAAATGTCTATAATATACCTCCAAACATAATATACACATATTATGTTTATAATAGTCATATAGCAGTATAAGCTATTGGTATATATTATAGGTATATCACTCATGGTATACCAATTAATCAAATGAACTATTATAGGTGCCAATGATATTAATTGTTATTATAGACAATAGTACATGTAGGTATCCCTGTTACATGTATATTACGGACATGTACTATTGTAACACCCTACTAATAGTGATACCATACACTATTATCCTTACCAATTGTTCAATATGGATGGAGTGTACTATTAGTAGTTATAATGCACCTATAATATACTCCATGAGTGTATGTATGTGGCAAATTAATGTATACCTACTAGCACATAAACTAACAATTGTATACTAATGGATGCACATTCCTATTACCCTACATGTATACTAACTACCCTATATGATAACATATGCGCCCTAATCATGTCCTATATTCATATTTACGTTGGGTCATGCCATAATATTATCTATTCATATTTATTTCATTACCTACTAATATACCTAATTGCATGTGTAGGTAAAAATAACTACCATGTATACTACCATTAGTATGATGCATAGGTATAAAGTATTAATAGGTATACCAATTAGGCCACATACTTTATAATTGATAGTACATATGTTATATGGTATGATAACTATAGTTAATAACTATTCATACCATGCCATATAATTGGTTTGAGTGGTTAATTTATTACATGAGAGTAGGTTCTAATCACTTACTAAATATAACAATAACTACTAGCACTGGTATATTCAATGTTGCAACCATGTGCACATAATGTATGCCTATTACACTAGATATAGTAGTAATTGGAAGACTCTCTTTAAGTGCTCTATATATTATATACCAATTACTACTGGTTAATTCCGATATATAATGACATTGACCAAGGTAGCAACATAGGGAAATATGGATTCGTCGGTTTAATCACTATAGATAGTTACCAAAGGAAGTAAGCAGTGTAACAAATCATGGTTGATATTGCATAAGTGTATACTTATAAATGTCTATAATATACCTCCAAACATAATAGTATTAATATCAATAATATGATTTGGGGTACCAATAGTCATCATCACCAATAGATGCTTAGGATATAGTAGTTGATTAAGATACATGAATAGATAGTACCATGTTAATAGGTGCCACATACACTAATCTTATCATATAGTAGGGATACCATATGTATAGAGTAGGTGTAATAGTGGACACCTACTCTACCCTACAAATAACTAGATGATGATAATTTATATTACACTCATATAAATTATCATCATCTAGTTTATGATAATTTATAAAATTGATGACTAGTGCTCCTTTGTTAGCTTTGCCTAGTTATAATGCACCATTTGAACTTGAGTGTGATGCAAGTGGGGTAGGAATAGGGGCTATCCTTAGTCAAGGGGGGAAACCGATTGCCTATTTTAGTGAAAAATTGAATGATGCTAGGAAAAAATACATCACATATGATAAAGAGTTCTATGCTTTGATTAGAGCCCTTAGGCATTTTCGGCCATACTTTCTAGCTAGCCCATTCATTTCATTCACTGACCATGATGCCCTAAAATATGTCCAAAACCAAACCCATTTGAGCCATAAACATGCTACTTGGATTGAATACTTGCAAAATTTTGATTTTTTCATAAAACACAAATCCAGAAAAGCCAATGTTGTAGCCAATGTCTTGTCTAGAAAATATACTTTGTTGAGCTCAATGCATGCACATGTTATAGGCTTTGATGACATAAGGGGGTTATATGAGAGTGACAAAGATTTTGGAGTTATAGTGTCTAAGGTTAGGGAAAACAATGGTGTATTTAGGGATTTCATTCTTCATTATGATTATTAGTTCAAAACTGGTTCTTATTGTGTGCCTCAATGTTCATTGAGAGAGGCAATTTTAAGGAGGTCCATGGTGGAGGCTTGGCTAGCCACTTTGGAAGGGAGAAAACTTACGATTTGACCCATGAAAACTTCTATTGGCCAAAGATGTAGAGAGATGTTGAAAGACTTGTCCAACAATGTAACACATGCAGCTGTGCCAAGATGTAAACCCAACTGAATGGCCCATACATGCCTCTTCCAATTCCAAATGCTCCATGGGAAGATGTAAGTATGGATTTTATTATTGGTTTGCCGAGGACAAGAAGGGGTTTTGATTCAAAAATGGCTCATTTCATAATGTTTTAAAGCTTCATGGACTTCCTAAAAGCATAGTTATAGATGTACAAATTTTAAGCCATTTTTGGAGAACACTTCGGGGTAGATTAGGGACAACCCATGTAAATTTTATGGATGCTTATAGTCTCTCTTTAAGGATGCATATTTTGTTTTGCAAAGGTTGTGAAAAATGTCAAAGAGCTGGAAATATTTTTGTAAGGGATGAAATGCTTCAAACTGTTATTTTAGTCTGTGACAATAGCCCGTGGGAACTGCAAATTTGCTTATTTAGTTATTTTCTGCCATTACTGGTCAGAACATTTCACTGTAACAAAGAGCCCAACATTGAAGGAATAATTATTTTTCCTACCAATGGTGCTAAAATAATTATAATATACTTCTGTAAAATTGTTCACCTGGCAAATTCATAGTCACGTATAATATAATAAAGAGGGTTTAACAAAATAGGCCTTACATATCAACACATATATTTAAAGTAACTGGAAGTAAGCATCTACTATAATCTGCATAACAAAATTTATATTAATAATCCATTAAATTAATACTTTACATATATGAATTGGTATCCCTACAAAGCATGTGTTAAGGAGTAGATGATATGGATAGTTAAAATAGTAGTATTGCCACTTTATTTATACCATAATATTATCTATTCATATGGCATATTAGATGTTCTATATGATAAGATTAGTGTCCATATAGTAGGGATACCATATGTGTATAGATGACTATTGGTATATATTATAGATCACTATAAGTAGGTAGTGATCTATTCGAACATCTAATATACCATATAAATTATAGTTACCAAACCATAAAGTATAAAGATAATACCACTTTATACCCTACTAATTTAGGTTATTGACAGACTACTAATGTCTTTGTGGAAATTGACCTCTAATTTTTAGTTGTAGAATATAGAACTAAGCTGCACTATCTAGAACATCTTTATTGTTTACAAATAAAAAAATATGAACATTGTATTTTCTAAGAGGTAATTGAAGAATTTTTACCTCTTAGAATGAGTTAAAAATTCCATCTAAGAGGTAATTGAAGAATTTAAAAGGATGCATTGTGATATGTAACTATATAAAACAATTATGATACCTTTATATATTAGATTAATCAAAATATGAAATTTTGTATAATCTTTATAAAATGTTATGAAGTGGAATTTGTTAGATATGGAATTTATTAAATAATAGTATTACAGGTTAACCAAATGGAATTTACACTTATAGTCTCAAATGATTTATTATGACATTATTATTTAATAACCATCGAATTGGCTTATCATATATCATAATAGTACATGGTTATGATAAATATACATCAACATTATTAAAGTTAAACTATGATTTATTATTAGTAACTTTGATATCAACATTACCATTATTATAAGCACAAGTATAATTATTGGCCCCTAAATTTTTTTCTTGATAGATTAGTGTACGTTGGAATTAAGTAGCATGCTAATGTTAATGAGATTATGTTACATAGGTGAATTGGATTAAAGTTAAAATGATAAGTTGCATAAGGGGTATTTTGGGGAGATCACTTAAATGGGAAGGCTTTAAGGCTTTGAAAGAGGGACAAAATGGGAAAAGGAATTAAATTGGCTTGCATTTTAGAAACCAAAAACCTGGTGAGGAAGAACAGAATAGAGAAAGCACAAAAATAAGAAAGAAGGTAGAGAGAGTGTCGTGGGTTAAGAGAGAAAAAAGAGGTTTGAGCTAGGTCTTGATTTTTCTCAACAATCAAAGGGGAATTTGAGAGTGATCAAGAAGGGAAAAATATAGAGGAAAATAAGAGCCTTCTTTTGAACCAAACATTTCTTCATTTGGAGAAGATTTGAGGGAATCAAGAAGGACAAGAGGAGCAAGAGGAGAGGCACATTTGAGCAGATTACCAACAAGAAATTCAAGGTGGGTTACATTTTTATAATTGACTAATAAGCCATAAATGTTTTCTTTCAAGAGAAGTGAACTGAATGTTTTCAACTACTTCCAAAAGTGCATTTAATTGTTCTTTAAATGCTTTGAGAAAGTGCTACATTTTTTGAGCATAAATTTTGTAAATGAAAATCAAATGATTTTGAAAGGACATCATGTCATGAAAAATCAAGTTTCTGATCTAGTGCCATTTGGGGCAACAACTTTGCAAGTCATGAAATTACATGTTATGTGGGTTCGTGGTGATCTGCTAAGTATGTCAAGTGCACTTGTTTAAAAGCTTCTCCCGTCTGCTCGCTAGTGGCATGGAGCTCCTTCATGGACTCCCATAAGTTCACGACTACGCAAGACTGTTATGTGGAAATGCGTAATACGTTCTATTTTGGATCCACCAGAACCAATTTGATGTGCCTTGTGTGTGTGTTCATGATATGTTGGCAGTAATGAAGTATCCATATTATGCATTGATGTGAGTTTTTGAAATGAAGATGATTATTTCAATGATTTTTGCTTCTTACCGATTATAAGATTGTTACTCACAGGCTTTAAGCTCACCCCCCAAATCTCCTCCCACACATTCAGGTGATGAGCAAGATATCGAGTAGGTCAAGAGGCAAGGCAGCACTCCTAGTTTTGATTATTTTGTATTTAAAGCAAGTTTGTAAAGCAAGGCTTTAGTTGCATTTTGAGAAAATCATGTATCTTTTGGTATTTTGGGATTTTGATGTATTATTGTATTTACAGCTTGAAATGCCCACTAAAGCTTTGTAAAACTTTCATCTTTTGATGCAAATGGTATATGTTTGCTTATTCACTCATGACTCTCTCAAGTTTATACGATGAAAATTTTCAAGTTTTATAAAGGAAAATTTCATTTTCGAATTTCAGGGAGAAATCTGGGTTAATCTAAGCTGATTTAGACAAATGTGTCTTCTAGTAAGTAGTAAGTCTTGGTCTTTATAAGGGAAGATGTGCAAGGAAGGAGTTGTATATGCTGCCTTCTTGCTTCTTCTGTGATGATGTCATCTCCTTCTATGTTTCTTTGTGATGACATCATCTCCTTCTGTGTTTTGTATCGTCTGTTTTTTGCTTCCTCTGTGTTTTTGCTTCTTCTGTGATGACATCATCTCCTTCTGTGTTTCTTTGTGATGACGTCATCTCCTTCTGTGTTTTGTATCGTCTTTGTTTTGCTTCTTTTGTGTTTTTGATTCTTCTGTGATGACGTCATCTCCTTCTATGTTTCTTTGTGATGATGTCATCTCCTTTTGTGTTTTGTATCGTTGTGTTTTGCTTTCTCTATGTTTTTGTTTCTTCTGTGATGACGTCATCTCCTTCTGTGTTTTGTTCCTTCTGAGTTTCGCTTCTTCTTAGCTTTGTTCCTTCTGAGTTTCATTTCTTCTTAGTTTTGTTCCTTCTGAGTTTCGCTTCTTTTTAGTTTTGTTCCTTCTATGTTTTGTTCCTTCGGAGTTTCGCTTCTTTTTAGTTTTGCTTCTTATGTCTTTTGCTTCTTTTGTGTTTTGCTGACGCGTCTTCTTCTGTGTTTTGTTGACGTGTCTTCTTCTGTGTTTTATTTCTTCTGTCTTTTACTTCTTCTGTGTTTTGCTGACGCGTCTCCTTCTATGTTTTGTTGACGTGACTCTTCTGTGTTTTGCTTTTTCTGTCCTTTGTTTCTTCTGTGTTTTGTTATCTTTTGCCTTTTGCTTCTTCTGACTTTCGTTTCTTCTGTGTTTTGCTTCTTTTGCCTTTTTGCTTCTTATGCCATTTCGTTTCTTTTGTCTCTTTGCTTCTTCTATGTTTTTGCTTCTGCTGTCTTTTCGCTTCTTCTGTCTTTTTGCTTCTTCTGCCTTTTTGCTTCTTCTGTCTTTTCACTTCTTCTGTCTTTTCGCTTCTTCTACCTTTTTGCTTTTTCTGTGTTTTTGGATATCTTCTATCTTTTGCTTCCTCTGGCTTTCGCCTCCCCCTATCTTCTGTTCCATTTCCGACCCCCTTCAAAAGATAGAATATAATCTCAAGGTCTTCCTCCAAGTTGTAGATCTCCAAGCCTTCCTTGAAATCCTCTTAAAAGGATTTTAACCTGATATCCCTAATGTCAATTATGCTAATTGTCCCAAGGTTGGTGCAAAATTATTTAGGTCATCTTTCTGTTCTGAAATAGTAGGAGTCAGTTGTCTTGGTGGGGGCACGCCAACCTTACGGGACATGTGTCCAGACGTCACTTAGGACGTTGGGCACGTGACTCACAAGGGCGGGGTGTCCAACACTTATGGTATCAGAGCGACTAGGTTTAGGAGTATCTTAGGCTTCTGGTGGGTAGTCTAAGACATGAAATGAACATGCATTATTTTTATGTAAGCAAAGTGCATGGCTTTTAAATTGTTTTACATGATTTGAAATTGTTTTACATAAACTAAAGGTTTTCACTAGTTTTATATTCAAGGAGTGATAAATGCCAACTCGAAGGAGAACTCGAGGAGCTTGGACTCGATCTGGCTCTCATCAAGGGAGTACGGATGAATCCCATGTCCCGCAAGATGCTAGGACACACCCTGTTCCTGATTCTGAGGCGTCTAATGTGCAACATGAAGTGCCACCGTCTCCTCCTCCTATGCCATCTATGGACCCGTAGTTCTTTTAGGCCTTTGCCTAGGCTTTCACATATGCCATGGGCCAAGGGTCACAAGTTTCGATGCAGGCTCTAATGGAGAGGAGTGGCCAGCATGATAAGCTCCGCAAGTATGGAGCCGTAGACTTCAATGGGACTATAAATCCCAAAGAAGTTGAAGCTTGGTTGAAGAGGATCAAGAGGGTTCTGATTCAGATGAAGTGCTCAAATGAGGAGAAGTTAGATTATGCAGTGAGCTTGCTACCGGGAGATGCATTTCATTGGTGAGAATCAGTACCCCACAGTCAGGATATGCCTCCAGTGTTATCATGGAGAGATTTTTTGGAAACCTTCAGGAGGAAATACTTCTCGAGAGTCTATATCCAGGAGAAGGCCAGACAGTTTCTGAATCTCACACAGACAGATATGAGTGTGAGTGAATATGAGCTGAAGTTTACCCAGTTATCCCGATATGCGGCCAACATTGTTGCTAATGAGGAGGATAAGTGCCGCAAGTTTAAGGGAGGTCTTCATCTGGGGATCAAGGGGAAAATTCTGATCCACAACTTCTGTGACTACCAACAATTGATAGATGTCGCACTTCAGGCTAAGAAGCTGGAGAATACCAGAAGTGAAGTAAGCAGGAAGAGGAAGAACAGGGAACAATTTTCCAAGAAAGGGGCGAGTACTCAAATGCCTGAGAGGGGTAGGAAGA
>JANVCQ010000007.1:21530010-21540181 GCA_025531925.1 Erythroxylum plowmanianum | reverse complement strand
CTAATATACTTAATATTAGTACATATTTCTTAATAATATTATTATAATAATTAATATTGAATTGTGAAGAACTATATATATACTTAATATTAGTATATAATACTTAATAATAATTAACAATTAATAATGCTCGGTTATGACTAAGATATATATTAATATATAGTATGTAATAATATAATAATACTAATTAATAATGCATGGTTAATAAATTGCATGGACCTTGGACAATAGACGGTAATGAAAAAGTAACAAATATAATAGTAACTAAAATATATATAACAACATTCAAGGTCTGCCCTGTGACTAAATAAGTCACAGGTGTGACAATTACGAGCAAAGTGTAAAGAATAGAAATCGTCGGATGAAAAGGATGATGAGATGGAAACCGATCATGGCAACAAAAATAACATGAAGTCACAATTGTGCATGAGTCATGACTGTAACTAATAAGACACAGGCGTGACGATATAATTAATACACTTAATAATCATCAGTAACAATAATAATAAAATAATTTTTTACACCAACTTTTAAACATAATCATAATTTGTTCATGCATGCATGCAAGAACTTTTCAACGTAATACTTTTTAACATAAACTTTTTATCGTTACCGTTATTTATGCATGCATATAACGCTTAATTAACTGAAGAATAATTAATAATTAATAATAACAATTAATTATATTTTAATTAACTAATCAATTAATTATATATTAATTAATCAATTAGTTAATAATATTTCAATAACTTAGTTCGTTATATTTTAAATATATTTAATTAAAATAAAAAGAAAATATATGTGTCCATGACCCCTTAGTATATAGTATTTAATTAACTTAATATTAGTATGTAATAATTAATTATTTTATTAATTATAATTTAATTAGCACTTATATCTTTTGTCGTTTTTAATTAAAAAACAAATTAACATGTACCAGTCATGATTGTGACTAATAAGTCATAGACGTGATGATATACTTAATACACTTCATAATTATATTTTAATCATATTTAATAAAATTTTTATCAATTAATTATATTTAAAATAATTAGATTGTGATTAATTAATTTATTATATTTTAATTTATTAATTAATCACTTATTTAATTTATTTAATTAATTAATTATATTTTTATATGTGTTAAATATATTATAATTAATTAATCAACTAATTAATAATCACTTAACATGTCACACCCGTGACATGCAACATTCTTCATCAAATTTTCAATTCTTTCCTTCATTTCTTTTAGTTCTTAACAACATTAACCTTCTTCCATCACATCAAAGAACATAATTTTCCAACAAATACATCGGCAATTTTGACAGACAATCTTTCAACAGATACGTCGCCGATTTAAAGATGAAATGTTATAAATGAAAGATTATGTTTAATTAAACGTGGGACAATATCATTATTTGTTTTTTGAATATTTGTTAATTAAACCACGTCTGTATCCTTTCTTCTTTAACCATACAAATGCACATTACTCCATCTCTAAAAAATGAAAAGCTATATATCCAATAAAAATGACACAAATAAAACTAAATTAATAATTGAATAATAATATCAAAAGAAGTGTGTATATATACTTAATAAATAATAATATCGAAAGATTAACAAACGTTAAATAGTTAGTGATGAAAAATGTAACACACCACTACCATAAGATATATGCCCGAAATTCTTGAGAACATTCAAGCACATACCTTACGAGAATGGCATGTTAAAGCAGTCACATTCACTTAATATGACATCATATATATAATAAGTAATAAAAAAACAACTTATCTCATTTCATTAACAAAACATATTTTACACTATTATTTCATTACAAACCATCCATATATTTACAATACAGAAACCATTTGTGATCACACTGTTCTACATGAAATGAAAACTATACAAAGTGCTCTATCTAAAATCCTTATATGACAATTGATTAGACCTTTAAGCTATATCTTTATCCAAAATGAATAGTACTAAACTTCAATTAGTTTGTTCTACTAGCAAGGCCTCCTTTCAGTACTTGAAAATTAATGTTGCAATTTTGATGAGTTTTGTGAACTCAGTGAGTGAACTATCATCGATGTGTTCACTCAAAACAGAACACATATATATCAATGAATAACATTTAGTTAAATCAAAGTAACACTTGATTCAGAACTATAACTCATATTCTACAATTTGCATCATAATACAAGAAACATTTAAAAATACAATCACTTTTTAAGTCATTCTAGAAGTACATTCTGAATGCAAGAATATCATGTAATCATTTCATAACATAACACTCATTTATCACAATTCTTTATATCACCACCAAAGTTATAAGCATTTCTTAATATCAACACAACATAGTTCAACATTCATTTGCAATCAATATCATGAACACAATTAAAGATACAAATGCAAATGCAAATGAGACTTATTCCATTTTAAGTTTGTTGTGACCGGGTGCCTATTTTACTGTCCTGTATCTGTTGTGAATACCAAGTTTTTTTTCAGTATTGTCTCATATCCGCTATAGGTACCGGGCATATTAAACGTTAAGCCTGAGGCCTTTGATACATACAACTGATCTTAAAACTCTTTTTATGTTGACTACTCTGGTCACAACTTCTTTATGTGAATATGCATCATGTAATAGAGTATAACAGTTCACATAATATACCATTAGTCACTTTTAGTCAATGAACACATCCAATTTTCACAGTTCATCGGATCTAAGTTTGGAATTTAATAAATAGTTGAGCATTTAATTTCATTATTCATATTCAAATCACAAACACTCTTAATAAAGTCCCGAATATTGAACTCCTCAGACAATCAATTGTCTAGAATCAGTAATATCACAATTATATCAATATCAATTCAATATAAAGGAATTAAGTTTAATCAACACAATTTGAACATAACATATTCACACATTTAGGTTATCCACTATACATATAATTCAAACGGAAGCATAAATATTTGAGTTTATATAACTAGGTTTGCCCACAGTACACTCCAGTTAGCTATTGCTTCGATGTTCTAGCAATGTTTGAATGGTGTCGATCGATGTGTGCCTCTAAATCAAAGAATACACACATGTACACATTACTAATTGAACAATCAAATGAATGCTCAAAGTTACACATGTATATGTGTCATGTTTAATGCATGCACAATTGATTATTCCAAGTATGAAATCTTATTCACAAATCATATTTATACATTCATCATAATTTATGCATCATGTAGTTTGCAATTACATTTATGATTTAATACACTTGATCACTTTCAATTCATCACTCAAACATTTATCATTATTTTTCCTAGGATTATACACTCACAATTTCTTAGTTCTCATTCAACCATTCCCAATTAATCACTTACGTACTTTGAATCTGATTACATTCATGAGATTATATCATTATCAATTCATAATTTACACTTATCCTTGAACATTTTTCATGATCAAAGGCCTCTTATAATACACATACAATTGTTGTTTTAAATCTAAAATTTCAGCAAGCTAGATTTATACATTCACCAAACTTTTTCCAGAAATATATATTCATACATTTACCCTATTCCCATTCATAATTACCCCAAGTTCTTCAACGCCCATTCATCCATACCTTATAGACATTTCTCATGTTCCAAAGATCATGTTTGCATTAAAAGAACTCATTTATTCATTAAACAAGTCATAATTTCCATATATGAACTCAACTACATCAAAACAGTCCATTCTTTAGGTTATGACTATCTTCTAACAAAACTGTTTCACATAAGCATTAATAAACATCAGTAATCATTTTTCATGTTTTATACTTGGACTAATTCGAGCTCTAAAGTCCTCAAAAATTAGGAAATAATATAAGGTTCCTCTATAGGGGTCTGTCATAGGCAGTATTAGGGAAATAAACATAACTTAAGCTTTAGTCACTATTTTATCAAGCCACTTTCACAGGGGTCAAGCTAAGACCTATATGTAAAACTTTCATTCTTTGAGTTTCTTCAAATTCATGCTCTAAGGATATGTAAAATAGATCAAAAGAGGAAGATGAAATTGAAACCATAATTTTGACCTACAGCTCTTATTTTCCATATTCAAGAACACTTCAATAACACCTATCTTTACCATGAATTCTTCATAAATTATACCTTAAATGCCAACTTAAATTTTCTATACAAAAATCCTTAACTTACTATTTTCGTACATGCAAAAACAGAATAGAAAGTACCTAAGTTCATGCAGAAATTTCCAGCACAATCAATTATTAACATCGTATGCAATTCATCCTATTTCATCATCATCAATTCTCTATCATAACATGCTATAAACACTAATCATTTACTTACATGTTTAACTCCAATTCTAGCTTAAAATATCAAGCCAATCCAGTAATCCAAGTAAGCAAAAACATCACACATTCAAGGTAAAACTTAGATGGATTTCAGCCAGGTTTAGTAAGGCAACTTCAAGCTGATCTTTTAGTTAACTTTGTGAGGCTAAAACATGGATTATTTTTGCAAAAATTAGGTATAGCCATAAGCAAGTTTTGTTGGACCCTGAACGTTTCATAGAAGTTAGAACTATTTGAATGAAAAATTTTAGAGATTAGTCACGAGTAAATAACAAATGATGAAAATTTGTGAACAAAGAAATGATAGTCAAGGGTAAAGTAGTGAATGAGAAATGTTGATATGCCCCAGTTTTATTTCGATGTTTCTGGTGGATAAAATATTTTGAAGTGAGAAAAATTAAGGTGAAAGCTGGAAGTAGAATAAAAGAAAAAAAACGAAGTTGAATTGGTGTAGTAAGTTGATGAAGAATATGTATATATGTGTATGCTCTGTTATTGGTATGCATGATTAATCATGGACTATAAATTTCTTTATAGGTGATATTGATCTGAAATGAAGTTGAGAATGAGGAATAAATGAAGTAGAAAAGGTGATATTAGTATGATTTGTGTTAAGGAAAGACTGTGAAACAAAATGGATGGTTGATCTGGAGAATGTTTATGGAGTATGCTTTAGTCTTTTCGCCACACCTTTTTCTCTAGTTATCTAGACGAGATGATTCTTAATTTGGATTAAACTAGAAACATATGGTTACATTTCTTATGAATACATAGAATTTCAATTCTGTCTCTAAGAGTCTTAAACTTTGTCATGAAATGAGAATTGAGTGTAGTACATTGGTGGATGAATGTAAAATTCATCTTCGGACTTTAGGGGAAAATTGGGATTGACCTAGATAGATTTTAGCGAAGTTTCCTTCTCGAGAGTCGTAGATCTTTCTGTTAACTTTCCAACGGTATTTAACATGGAAATTATGGAAGTCTAGACTGGAAGTCATGGTCCTTATAAGGGAAGATGTGCAAGAGAGGAGTTGCATCTTCTGTCTTTTACTTCTTCTGTGATGACGTCATCTCCTTCTGGGTTTTCTTTGTGATGAAGTCATCTCCTTCTATGATTTGTATCGTCTGTGTTTTGCTCCTTTTATGTTACTATTCATAAACTCCTTCGGTGTTACTATTCATGAACTTCTTTTGTGTTTTGTTCATTTTGAGTTTCGTTCCTTTTATGTTACTGTTCATGAACTTCTTCTGTGTTATTGTTCATGAACTCCCTTTGTGTTTTCTTCCTTCTATGTTTTGTTCCTTTTAAGTTTTACTTCTTCTATGTTTTGTATCTTCGGCCTTTTGTATCGTCTGTCTTTGTATCTTTTGCCTTTTGTATCGTCTGTGTTTCGCTTCTTCTGAGTTTTACTTGACGTGTCTTCTTCTGAGTTTTACTTCTTCTGTGTTTTGTCGACTCGCTTCTTCTGTCTTTTGCTTCTTCTGAGTTACTGTTCATAAACTTCTTCTAGGTTACTGTTTATGAACTTCTTCTGTTTTTTGCTATCTTCTGTATTTTTTCTTCTTCTATCTTTTAGCTTCTTCTACCTTTTTGCATCTTCTGTCTTTCGTTTCGTCTGTATTTTGTTATCTTCTATGTTTGACTTCTTCTGTCTTTTGCTTCGTCTGTATTTTGCTATCTTCTGTCGTTCGCTTTTTCTGTCTTTTGCTTCGTCTGTGTTTTGTTTCTTCTGCCTTTTGCTTCTTCTGAGTTTTGCTTCATCTGCCTTTTGCTTCTTCTGAGTTTCTACCTTTCGCTTTTTCTGTTTTCGCTTCGTCTGTGTTTTGCTATCTTCTAGCTTACTGTTCATCTTATAACTTCTGTTCCATTTTCGATCCTTCAGAAGATAGAATCTGTCTTCAAGGTCTTCATGAAAGTTGTAGATCTTGAAGTTTTCTTTCTAACCATATAAAGAACATCTTAATGTGATATCTGTAGGGAAAGTTATAGCATTTTCCCACTTCTTTTGTCTTTTTCCATTCTTCTGCTTTTTTCTTTGGCTTCGTCTAAATCCTATCATATGATCCATTATGACCCTTCAGATGATTAAAAAAACCTGATCTCAACGTCTCCTTCAAAGTTGTAGATCTTAAAGTTATCTTTGAAATCATTCTAAGATGATCTTAAATCCAACATCTCTAGTGAGAGTTATGCCATTTGTCCCGAGACAAGTTCAATATGATTGAGGACCAAACCTTGATTGATTCTTTCGGCCATAATTTTGTTATCCGACCTCCAACTGAAGTGATTCTTGAACCCTTAGATTCCTAACACTTTTCTTTTTGCGTCTCCATTGAAGGTCATAGCTTTTGGTATTGATTTGAAAGAGATGTATTAAATCAAGTAAGGTTATTGATTGGAAGAGTACGAATTGGATATTTTACTGAACATGCTTTAGTATTTGATGGTTTCTGGATTAGTAGAGCTCCGAATAAGATGATTCTTGTTTCAAGATAAACTAGATACACGGAGCTACAAATGGTATGAAGAAGTTGAAGTCAAATTCAGTTTCTAAGAGGTTTAAATTTCCAATAGGAGTTGTGCATAGTATGCTGATTTGGACAAGAACAGTCCAAAAATGTTTGAAGTGTATCTTTCGAATCACTGACCCAAATTGAATAATTTTGATCTCATTGGAAACATAAGATAATAGAGAAGATTATTCTAGAATAAAGTGTTATGTCAGAATATTCAAGGGTACTTTTGGCAAGACACTTACGTGTAAAGAACATAAGGCATAAATGGAAGGGCATAATTAGAAGAAGAAGTGTTGTCTTGCCTATAAATGGAAGGAAGCAGAAGAGAATAACAAAAGGAGAAAGAAAGAGAAAAGAGAATGTCATGAAAAAGAGAGAGAAATACAAAGACAAGAAGAGAAGGAGAGAAGAAAGAGAAAACAAGCTAGGGTTTCAATTTCCCTAGCCTAAAAGAGAGATTTTGAGGTTGTGCAAGAAAAGGAAAAGGTAGAGGAAGAGAAGAGCTTCCGTTTGAGCCAAGAATCTCTTCATTTAGTAAAGAACCAAGCGGATCAAAGAGACCTATTATAGTTAGATCAGCTTACGGAGTACATATTAAAGATACAACAGGAAAGATCCTTAGATACCTCAGGTTGTTTGCAAAGAGAAGAGACATTCTGAGCAAGTCTATAAGCAAGAAAATCAAGGTGGGTAATGTATTTACAGTTATTGTGTGATTGGGCAAATTCTTGCCTATGTGTGAATATGTGCTAAATTGTTCGAATTTAACTTGTTGAAAATACATGATGATTTTGATTTTGTTATATATTATGGAAGAAGCATGATATATTGATAAAATTAAATTATGATTTTGATCAATGTTATGCCTTGAAAATTTTTTCATGGCATTTTGTATATATATATAGAAAGGAAAGACCATGAAAGATGAAAGAAAAGGTTCGAAAGTATAAAAGTATTTTGGTAAAATCATTCTGAGCATGATTATGTGCTTCTGTTTAGGCGAGAGTGGAACCATTCTGTTCGTCACATGCACGTTGACAAGAGCTTTCTCTCGACTACCCGCTTGTGGCATATGAGCTCCGAAAAATGGACTCATTCTGTTCATGGGGTAAACTTCAGTTTCTCCATTCTGTTTCCATGGAACCCTCGAGCTATTTGTTGTGCATTGCATCTTTAATTTATCAAGTATGAAGCATCTTGGGTGTTACGTGATTTGAGCTAAATTTGATGAATGTTTAAATTACTTGAATAAAGTATGAATGCTAGAATTGCTCGATATATATGTATACATACATATGCTTGACTTTGGGTCAATTGCCAATGGCTATAAATATATTAGCTACTGAGTTGTGTAGCTCATCCCATGCTTCCCTCCTTAGGTGCAGAAAGAGAAGATTAGCGGTTATTGCAAGGCATTGGAACTCCAAGATAGTTAAAGACTGTTGTAATTAAGTTAGTTCAGGAACTTTAGTATTTTAGAATCATCTTAAGCATAAGCATTCAACTGTATCATGTGTATTTTGTATTTTGTATTTTGCATTCGTATTAAGGCAAAAGGATGGTTTTTGAAATGTAAAGACGTTTTGAGAACAAGCTTTGTGTTCTATGATGTGCCCAAGTGATTATTGAAACTCTGATGTATGCAATAATGTTTGCATCTTTGTAACTGAAATGGTTTTAAATAAATCGGGCCGATTTGATTATCGATTTTTCGCACACGCGTTATTGTTTAAAAAAATTAAAAAATTTGCAAGGTGTTTTGATTGTCAACTGTCTCCGAATGTTGGGCTCCGGAAGCGAAGTCCAGCAAGTTTAAGGAGGTGAAAGAAAAGAATTTTGGTGGTTTGAGTGAGAGAAGACAGAATAAGAAATGAGCTTAACCAAGTTTGCTCCTGCTGAATGTTACACCTAAGGTGTTAGGTGTCATCTAATAGAATGGCCATATATCTAAAGACATGCTCAACATGTATCAAGTATATATGTTGTCATATGTCACCATTAAAACTAGGTCACATGTCATATATTACAGTTGCCACTTATCCATTAATCAATTATGTCATTTGTCATCAACTTACTAGCCCATTTGTCACGCAATCATCATTGCCAAATGTCACTCAATTATAGGCTAAATTATCCAAAATTTTCATGTATCAATTTATCTTATCACTTGGCAATTTTCCTAGCCCAAATGTACATCTTAATCCCTTAATTTTTTGGTTATACCAATTAATTCCAAATTTACTACTTATGATCAATTAAACTAAAATGTAAGGCATAAACATTTTCACAATTCGCATCATGAACATCTTAAACTTTTCATACCCCAGAACGAATTAATTGAGTACATATGCTATCTTTGTAATGTGTACAAAATCATGATTTATGTGTGTGTATGTCAATGATTTGCAATTCATTAATTCTAATAACAAGCTAAAGTTCTAATCCTTAATATGAAAACGGGTTATTACAATTCTCTCCCTCAATAAATTTCGTCCTCGAAATTCTTACTAGATTGACTAAATAAGTGTAGGTACTGATTCTTCATATTCTCTTCAGTTTCCCAAGTGGCTTCCTTTCTTAAATGATTCTTCCAAAGGACTTTAGTCAATTGAATTATTCAATTTCTCAATTGTTTGGACTGATAACCCACAATTTGGATTAGTTCTTCTACATAACTCAGATTAGTTGCAACTTTAACTTCCTATGTAGGTAGGATACGGGTCGGATCTGATTGGTATCTTCTAAGCATACTCACATGAAACACATTGTAAATTTGAGCCATTTCTGCTAGTCAATTATTATTACTTTTCCCTAACATTGAATGACCGCATAATTCAAGTGAAGATGCTCAGTTACATGGCAAGACATGTCAGTGAAAAATACTTAACAGCCTAAACACGCCTATTCAGTGTTGCGATTAAATTAAAGCAGGAAAAAAAATGAAAGAAGAAATCATGCCACATTCTGAGCACGTCTTTCCTTGCGGTGACACACTGTTGATGTTATAAGGCAGAGAATTATTAACATGTGAAGAGGTAACAACTGCCCCCTGTTCACTTACGTTGCGTTTGGTTACTGTCTCCGGTATCTGAAGACGGAACGGAACAGGACGGAACGGAACGAAAACTGAAGACAGTGAGGTGTTTGGTTGTGGTGGACAGAACAGAAATTTCTGTCTCCGTCTCCAGGACAGGTGTGTTTGGTTGTAGGGGACAAAGACAGAAAACAGTGCAAATGACGAATATGCCCCTAGTCTTTAATATGAGTAGGAAGATGTAATTCAATGATATTTT
>JANVCQ010000007.1:21484420-21497814 GCA_025531925.1 Erythroxylum plowmanianum | reverse complement strand
GGAAGAATTTCCAAAGGGGAAATTTGTATTTGATTTGCATGAGTTTGAATAAAAATGATTATAAGAAAAAAAAAATTTAGACCGGTTTCGGATAGTTTAGTCTTAAGGTTTCCAACGCGATAGTTATTTCTAAGATATTTGTTCTCGGATGTCGGACATTTGTTTCAGTTCGAATGAATCATTTGTACCGCTTTTGGTTCAATTCGCTTTTGATTCTTACTCCATCCATATTCGATTTCGCTTCCTGATATGTTGTCGATTTTGTTTTCGCAATTTGTATCCGATCTTTCGTTTTATTTCGCTTCATGATTCGATACTTTTGCTTTGTTGTTCCGCTTTCGTTCCGTTTCGATTTGTGATTCGCCTTTTGTTTTGAAATTTTCGTATTTATTTTCCGTTTTTCCGGTTGAGGTTCGGTCTCCGAGATTGGGTCCTAACAATTACAATGGATAGAAAGCATATGTTCCTTTTAAATGACTTTTACGCCATTTCACACTAGAGAATGTTTAACAATTGGTAAATTTACTTCATTTAAATCACTTATTATATCTTTTCTATCTAATCGACTTACTCAATTTTGAACAATATGTTATAGTCTAGCGTGCCATAAATTTGCATCATTATTAGAATTACTAGATGATGTAAATAAAGAATAAATTATATTACTATTTGAATAAACAACATTTAAAACAATAAAGCCATCTAACATAAAACCATAACCATAACAATTATGTCCAAGATATAAATCGATACCATCATTGTGGAAATTTACATCAGAATTAAAACTTATTAAAATCAACACAGAGATTAGACTCCATTGAGTCTTAGAAGTATACAACACTTCAAGGATCAATCACCATACTTGTCTAATTTTCATGTTCTGCCCTTGTACAGCAACCTTTGAGTTGTCTCCTACATAAATATATTATATTCTATACATGATTTTCTAGAATTCCATGAAGGTATATCTATTCTTTGTTGCATGGCTGGTTGCCTCCAAATATATAATTCTCAAAGGATGTGATTTAGTTAGAAAAACAAAAAAACAAATATTCACAAAAACAAATGGCTATATAATAAAATTATACCTTTTTGGGCTCACTATAATCACAAACAAAATGACTTTTATTTCCACAATTAAAGCACTAGAGTCTTTTCATGTTCTGCTGCTTAAAAGGATGTTTTCATTTTCCATGTTGGTCCCACTTTGCATTCTTTGAGTCCTAAGTATAATAGGCATGTTTCTTACCTTTTTTTTATTTGGAACCACCATAATGATTAGGCTTTTGGCTCACAACTTTATATGAGCTAAAACCAACTACATATAATTTGAAGGACACTTTAGAGGCTTCAAGACATTCTTCTTATAGTACAATATGCCTCGTAGCTTATTTCATCATCTTTATACTCTCATTGTAAGTTAGATGTATCTTTATATGCTCCCAACTCTGAGGTAATGAACAAAAAACAACTTGTACTTATTGCTCATTTGATAATTTATGATCAACATTACGTAACTCAATGATCATGTTTAACACAGGCCTCAAATGCTTTTATAATGTGTGATCTAGTCATTTCTTATATGTGTCAAACTTGATAGTAAATTACCTCACTTTGGTCAGTGAGTGGTGCGTACCAAACACAATAGAAAGTAAAACCTAACTTTTTTTAACTAAATTTGTAGTAGTGTTAAGAAAGGATCATTTTGGAAACAACCTTTGTACCAGTTAGAGTAAGGTTAAGTACTACTTGACCTCCCCAGACCCTGCGTATCAGTGGGATTCATACTGGGTATTGTTTTTAGTGAGAAAGGATTATATCTATAAAGAGTGTGTGATTAGCTTTTATAATGAATGAATCAATGTATCATATTGAGGGTAAAGTTTGGTTGAATTCAATAGATGCAATAAAATAAAACTAAACTATGGAAGATAAATTAAATCAAACAATACAAAATCAATGGATTTTAAATCCAGTTAGCGTACAATCTCAACCTTCACATAAATGTTCATAATTAATTGTCATGTTATTTTCGTACCTCTCTTTAAAAATATTAACCATAAATTACCAACATGCCCTATTAATCTTAATTTTCCCTTAGGTTGTAACTAATTAAAACAAGCTCTTTAATTATATCTAGCTATTAGACAACCCAGAATAAGCTTTTCAAATTTAGTGTGATAACTTCATTACAAATTAAGAAAATAGTATAATCTAAGTAACAGCCACATAAGCTTGGGTCATTTAACTTATATTATATTATCCCTAATGATCTGTGACCATTAGTTTACCACATATAAATTATATTCATAATAATTACAAATTGCAATGTAGAATATGGCAATGAATGATCTAATAGGCCTATCTAAATCATTAAAACATAAATTGAAAACTTTAAACACATAATAATATATTCAATTCCAAATGAGAGTTAAGAACAACATCATTAAGATTGATTAACTCCCAAACATGTTCACTGGCCTTGATATGCCCTTTGAATTGGAAAGAAGATGATTACCTACTCATAGCTCTCAAAAGAGAAGAGAGTATGCCTCCTTTTGTGTCTCTAGTATGTTCATATCTTAGTGTTGTATAGTTGTCCATAGTTAGCTACGCAAGTGTGTAAGTGATCGTTTATGTTAATTTGGAAAAAAATTGTAAAGATATACATTCTTAATGAGCTACACAGCCATGTATCTAACTTACTTGGCGTGTAGGTTACATGGGTGGTTAAAACAACATCTTTGAGTTTGTATAGGTTTCCAATGAGTTACATTTCCCATATATGGCTATATAAGTCACAGTGACTCAAATCCTTCCATTCTTTGTCCCATCTTCACCTTAACTTATCCTCTTTTAACTCCACAAAGATAAATGAGATTAAGTGTCAATAAAACAACACCAAGGATGTGAATTTAGCTCATTTTGGTTCTTATATCTCCAAATTGTTCCTAAGCTAACATATGAACCAAAATAAGTATCTTAGACACATCATAACATTAATCACTAAGGAAGAGGGAATAAATATATAATCAATCAAGCATTTATCAAGTTTTCCCACACTTAGCTTTTGATCTTCCTTAGGCAAAAATAAAGATCAACATCAAAATCAAAACACTTCCTCTTTAACTATATTCCTAAGAATAGACAGTCATAAGAAAAGAGGAATACATTTCAAAACCATAGTAAGAATTAAATATTAAATGTTTTCACTCATGATTAATCAACAAGTATTCCTTCAAAATTTGAGCAATTTAGGGGTAGACTTTGACTAATCGTGTTTAAAACTAAGATCAATCTATAAGTATACCTAAACACCTTTATGATAAATATATTCCATGACTTTGTATCTTTTTCAGTTCTTCACCACTAAATATTCACATACATAACACAAATCAAAGGACTTTTTAAGGTTGCAATAGGGTTAAAAGTTAAGGTAAGAAATATTAGGGTCATGTAGTTCAAAAGCTATCAAAACTAGAAAAGCATGAAAAGTAGTCAATAAAGTGTCTAGTGTAAAAGTTAACATCGACTCAAAATAGCTATCGTTAGCTATAATGAATACAAAAAACTTTATTCCATATTTTACAGTCAAGTCTCCACACCACAAACTATATAAAGCATAAAGAATTAAAACAAATCACTTATAAAATAATGATGAAAAATCCTCTATAAATGTAAGAAATGACCTTTCACAATAAATTCTCCTTTATTTATGTCATAATCAATTCATTCACTCCATACAACTTTAGAAGGAAGGATTAACATGAATTAATTACCCAAAAAATGAATTTTCTCCTTAATATCTTTTTTATTCTCCTTTTCTCCTTCCTTTTTCCTTTTTTCAATAAAGATGAAACAAAGAAAAAATTGAAAAGAACTACATCAATGATGGAACTCATTGATAGGAAATAAGAATCACATTCCATCAACTATAACTAGTCCACATATATGTTTGCCCCTATACTTGTTCTCTTGTTTAACCACAAACATCAACAATCACAAATGCCCCACTAGCTTTAAGGATTAGGTAAAATATTTTATTAGATTAAAGGCTCATAATATGATTAACATAAAAATAAAATGTAAATAAAGCTCAAGGGGCTTACAACAAGATGAACGTGTCAATAGGTAGGATATTTGGCTAATGTAGCTCTTAAAACAAAGATTGCCTATATCATTTGCATGTTAATGTAGATGATAAATAAGTGGTCTCAAAACAAAAAAAATCAAGGTAAATTTAGGATGTATATGTTGTGAAGGTCACATATGAACAAAAGATAATAAGATTAATATAGATATGTCATTTTAAGAGGCGTGAAATCTCATTGACTTATGTCTACCCACTAGTCACTACTCTTTTTAAAAAAAGCATATTTTGACCAACGACAGAAGTAAGAATATGCACTCAAGTTTTCATGATTTTTACCAATTAATGCTACTCTTTAATTATAACCATATAATCCTAGAAGAAATAGATAAAGAGAGAATGTTTATTTTTTAATAAAAATATGCAAAAGAATTTTAAAGCACATATAAGACGCAAGTTCCCACCCCCACAATTAAAACTTACATTGTACCTAATATAACATTAAATGTAAGAGATGGAATGTTCAACAAAAACAAAATTTGAAAAAATGTAAAGGAAAAGGAATAAACTCCCCTTGGGTTGCCTCCTAAGCAGTGCCTTTATTTACTGTCATTAGCTCGACTCTATGTTTTCTTCGTGATGTGATAATATTTTGATCTTTAGTTGCTACCACTTCTATAGTCTCCATTTGAATTTCTTTATGAGATGGCTTTAAGTGATGACCATTCACTTCAAATGTCTTCCTTATTTTTAGTTTCTAAATCTTTACTGCACCACAACTAGAAACATTAGTAACCATAAAATGATCAACTGAGCAAGAATACAATCTATCTGGAAACATTATAAGTCTACAATAACATAGAAACATTTTTTTGGCCAATAATAGAGCTTTTCTTTTTGAAATCATCTTGTTATGGGAAACTTTAGTCTTCTCCTTAGTTATAACTACTTCCAATTTACTCTACACATTTCCTTATAAGCTTCCTATGCTAAAGGGTCAATCACAACAATTGTAAAAAAAAGTCATTTTATGGGTGTTTCAAGGCATCTAAAATATTAAAATGAACAACTTCCCCCTTTAAATTATATTATAAGTGCCCTCAATACATCTATCTTAGTTTGGGCCATATTAAGGAATGGTCTCCCTAGTAAGATTAGTATGAGATTATAGGTAGTTTCATAACTCATATCTACCATATAAAAATATGTAAGAAATATTAGTTTATTCACTTGTACAACCACATTCTCAATCACCACATTTGGATAAGCATTATTTAATTTTCCAATTGTATAACAAAATTAGTTTCTCTCTATAAACCTAAATTTAAAGAAGAACAAAATGGAACAAGGCATAAAATTAATCTATGCTCCTAAATCTAGCAAAAACTATTTATTCATAGTGTTACCAATTCTACAAGGAATGGTAAATATGCCTAGGTCTTTACACCTAGAGGTAGTTTCTTTTCAAGATTGTAAGAACATTTTCACCCATCCTGATCATTTCATTACCTCTCAACTTTCGCTTTTTAGTACATAATTTTGTAATGAATTTCGTATGCCTTGACACCTATTTGATTGTATCCAATAATGGTATATTAACTTCAACCTTTTGAAAAGTGTCCTAAATCTCTTTATCCTTATTCTCCTTGTTTGACTTTGCTAACCTACTAGAGAAAGATAGAGAGTTAGACTTAACCATATTTGAAGATTTAGGGTTTACCTTCAAATTAGATAAGGTACCCCTATCTTCTTCTAACTCCCTCTTAATGTCCTCTTTATTGGCCATCCTTTGTGTGTTGAACTTAGGATCCTAAAGCTTCTTGCCACTTCTTAAGGTAAGTGCACTAACATTCTATGGATTTAACCCAAGTTTTGATGGTAATTTTCCTCTACTTTGAGCTTCTAAATGGTTGATAACAAATACCTCACCTAGTTCTCCAAATTTTGAAAGTTAGACCTTTTCTCTTGAAATTGAGATCTTGTCTCTTACTAAATTTGTTTCATATCTTACTAGAATTGCAGATCATTATTAGCAAGAGACTTAACCATATCCTCTAATGATATACTTAAGTTAGAGGAGGAGGCTTATGGTTTAGGCTGAAATTGTTGTATACCCTATGACATATGTGGGAAGTAGCTCGACTACTTATTACATTCATAACTAAGGTTTGGGTGATCTCTCTAACCGGAGTTATAGGTCTGAGATTATTGGTTGTACTATTGGGAAAAGTTAGCTCCTATAGTATTAACATACTTCATGTTTCCCTTTTATAGAGCTAGGAAATTGTATGTTGAATGGTTCACATTGGCATATATACAACAAGCATTCACCTGTGCTTGCCATACAATAATATGTCTAACAAAAGATGTCAGTTCATCTAAAAGATATTCTATAGATGAATTATTTACCTTATTTACCTTATAAACATCATTACAAATTTCAAATTTTTGAATGGTTTCCACCATATGTTCTATTAAATTACTTGCCTCTTTAAGAGTTTTTTTTACCTAGTGCTCCACCACTTACTCCATTTACCAAAATCCTATCCATAAGCAATAATTCTTCATATAAATATTGAATAAGGAGTTTCTCTATAATATTATGATAGAAGTTACATGAGTTATTAGATAAGGGCTTCATTAGACCTAATGTATCACCTTGGGGAGCTCCAGTATTATTTATGAAAAAGAAAGATGGGACCTTGAGATTATGCATTGATTATAGACAGTTGAATCAGGTGATGGTGAAGAATAAGTACCCATTTACAAGAATTGATGATCTACTTGATCAACTACAAGGAGCTCAGGTGTTCACTAAATTGTATCTAAGATCAGGGCACTACATTTGAAAATAGCAGGAGCTGATGTACTGAAGAGTGCATTCAGGACTTGATATGGGCATTTTGAGTTTTTGGTAATGACTTTTATATTGATGAATGCTCTGATGGCTTTTATGGCACTAATGAACAAGGTATTTCAACCTTACCTAGATCACTTTGTGATTGTATTTATTGATGATATTTTGATGTATTTAAAGAGCAGAGAGGAACATTTCAAGCATCTAAGGCTAGTTCTACATATGATGAGGGAGAAACAATTATATTCTAAGTTTAGTAAGTGTGAATTTTGGCTTGATCAAATGGTATTTTTGTGTCACATAGTGTCTAGATAGGGTATTCAGGTGGACCCAAAGAAAGTTGAAACAGTGATAAAGTGGAGCAAGGAATGTATCTGAGATTTGAAGTTTTCTTAGATTAGCAGGATGTTATAGGAGGTTTGTCAAGGGGTTTTTATTGATCTCAGATCCTTTGACAAGGCTTCTGAAGAAGAATGTACCCTTCAGATGGACGAATGAATTATGAAGGAGTTTTGAGAAATTAAAACACCAATTGACTACAAAACTAGTGTCAGTTATTCCATCTAGATCAGGAGGATATATAGTATATAGTGATGCTTCACACCAGGGGTTAAGATGTGTTCTGATGCAATATGGCAGAGTAATTGCATATGCATTGAGCCAATTGAGACCTCATGAATTTAACTATCTAGTTCATGATTTAGAACTTGTTATAGTGGTATTTACTTTGAAGATTTGGACATCATCTGTATGGTGAGACATTTTAGATATTCACAGATCATAAAAGTTTAAAATATTTTTTGAGTCAAAAGGAGCTGAATATGAGACAAAGGAGATGGATTGAGTTGCTAAAAGATTATGATTGTATAATTGAGTATCATCCTAGTAAAGCTAATGTTGTGGCTAATGCCTTAAGCACAAAATCTAATAGTAATGTGGAACAGATTTAGACCTCAAGATTACCAAATCTAGTCCAGTTGAGAGCCTTGAGCATTGAGTTAAATTTGGGGTAGAATGAAGCATTATTAGCTATACTGAAACTTAGGCCATTATTTCATGAAAGGATCAAGGAAGCTCAAAGTAAAGATCTAGAATTGAAGAAGCTTATTGAGAAGTTGAAACAAAATTTGAATTAAGAGATAATAATTTTTTATTTAAATAAAGATTGTGTGTACCTGATGTTGATGATCTAAGGAGAGAGTAGCAGCTTATGCTATACATCCTAGTACTACCAAGATGTATAATATGCTTAAACAACATTTATGGTGGCCAAGGATGAAGAAGCAAGTAGTGAAGTACGTTGCTAAGTGTTTGACTTGTCAACATATTAAAGCTGAGCATCAGGCTCCAGTTGGAAAGTTACTGTCATTGCCTATTCCGGAGTGGAAACGGAAGAGAATCATTATGGATTTCATTATAGGGTTTGTCAAGAACTTCGAGGCAACATGATGCCATATGGGACATTGTTGATAGATTGATGAAATCATCCCATTTCTTACCTGTGCGAGAGAATAATACACTGGATCAATTAGCCCAAAGGTATGTTAATGAGGTTGTGAGGTTGCATGGTGTTCCATTGTCTATTGTGTTTGATCGGTATCCCAGATTCACTTCTAAATTCTAGGGTAGTTTACAGACAACATTGGGTATAAAGTTAAATTTCAATACAACATTTCATCCTCAAATAGTGTCATGGATCAATTATAGCCCTTATTGAATTTTCTTATAACAATCTTTACCACAGTAGCATCGATATGGCTCCTTATGAGGCATTATATGGAAGAAATTATCGATCACCATTGTATTGAAGGCCCATAATTGATCCATGACACTGTTGATAAGGTAAAATTGATCTGTAGTCAAATTAAAGTGGCTCAAGATAGGCAGAAAATTTATGCAGATCAACACTGAAGAGATATGAAATATTAGGTAGGAGATAAGGTGTTTATGAGAGTATCACCATGACAAGGAGTATTGAGATTTGGTAAAAAGGGAAAACTGAGCCCTAGATATATTGATCCTCACAAATTATAGAGAGAGTTGGACCATTGGCATATCGATTAGCATTACAAACAGAGATGGCTCAGATTTATAATGTGTTCCAGGTTAATATGCTCAGAAGATATTGATCAAACCTAACCCATGTGATACCTGCACAGGAGGTAGAGATTTCAAGTAATTTGAATTATATAGAAGAAATATTCAAGATACCGTGATATCAAACTAAACAATTGAGAAACCAATTAATCCCATTAGTTAAGGTTCTCTGGAAGAATCATTCGAGAGAAGAAGCCACATAGGAGACTGAGGAGAATATGAGAAAATAGTATCCCCACCTGTCTGATCAATCAGGTAAGAATTTTGAGTATGAAATTTCTTAAGGGCTATTGTAATAACCTATTTCTACACTTAAGGATTTAATTGTTAGATTGAGTCATATCATATGAGAATTCATAAAATGGATTTCATTTGTATGTATCATATTTGCATCTATATATGAATCATGATTTAGATACATTGAAAAAATAGTATATGCACTCATTTGACAGATCCCAAGGTATGAAAGATCTTAAATGATTATGATGTAATTATATGTTGATTATGACTTGAATTTTGTTTGATGGATTATAATTAGTGAATTGGGAATTTATTGCTACAAATGAGTGATTGACAAGGTGATATGTGCATCTAGTCTAGGAAAAATGTTAAAGGACAAGAAAAATCGATACATTGAAATTTAGGTTAACTAGGCCTATGAAATAATGATATGTAGCAATGGGGAATGAGTGACAAATGGCTTAGGAAATTATGAGACAAATGGCCTAGTGATTAAGTGGCAATTGGACTAATTATTAAGTGACAATTGGTAAGTTTAGGAAGAGGACACATAACCTAGCTCTTTACCTGACAAGTGTCTTACCATGTGTCTCAATCCTTGCACACACATATACCAACGGCACACAGATGAAAGACCACCTTTTCTTTTGTTCTAGCTACATGCTAACTCCTCCTTCTCTCATCATTGACACCCATACACAACCCTTATGACCTTGAGATTTTCTAAAATTCTGCACTTTGTCACTCTATAATTTTGTTGTCTTCATCTTATTGTTGGAACCCCTTTTATGTTTTCCTCTTGTTCTTAGAGTATGCTTTATCCTTGCATGTTTAGGGGGATAAATTAGCTTGATGATTAAGGAGGTTTTAAGCTGAACAAATTAGTGATTTATTCATCTATTGTGGCATATGTTAGCATAACATTCATTATGATTATTTAGGAGTGAACTTGGTTGTGGTATTGATTATGAAGTTGTGCTAGAAATTTGATGGATGAATTGGTTTTTTAATGTATGAAACCATAGGTTAGAGGCTATTGAATGGATGATTTTAGATTCGTATTTGAAGTATGATTAAGTTATAATTAAGATATAATCAATGGACTATTATGATGGTGTTAGAATCTAGAAAAAAAAATTGAAATGGATGGTGAACTTTCTATTAACCCATCCCACGATTGTGGAAGTTATATAAGCTCCTTCCCATGATCATGGGCAATGCTTTGAAATGAAAAATTCTATTTTGTGTTATTATTAAATCAACTAAGGATAAGCTACTTTACTTGGGTGCATTTGGACTAAATTGAGGCTTGAATTGAACTTAGACTATTGTTGGATTAATCGGTAAAGGGTTTGATAAGTTTAACTTGTTAATTGAGGTTATAACTTACGGACCGGATTGTTTGAGATCAACGCATCTAAATCTAAAATTGTGAGTTGTTAAAGGAATGAAGGTGTTCTTATGGATGAAAATGTAATCCAAAGGATGTGAGAGATGTGAATTAGGTATGAATGAATGAGAATTGGGAAATTATGTGAATATATGATCTAGAAAAGGATTGGTGAATGAATGATTGATGAATCTAGAGTAACCAAGTTTCTTAAGGCATAAACCTAATTGCAAATAGGATACATACAAGCTATGATGAATGAACAAGAAAGATTTGTGAATAAGATTACATACCCAGGATAGTTGAGCATGCATTAAACATAACATATATACATATATATGATTGAGTACTCATTTGATTAAACAAGTGAGTAATGTGTAGATATATGTGTATTACATGATATAGAAGCACAAATTGATCGATAACATCCAGACATTGCTGGATCGTCAAGGCAATAGCTAATCTGGAGCATACTATGATTAAACCTAGATGTTTTCTCATTATATTTGATTTTTTGTTTAAATTCTAGTTATTGAATTGTTACCTATGAGATTTTGATAATTCTTGACGTTGATAGTCTGAGGAGTTCAATATTCGAGAATGTATTGGAAGTGCTATCTACTTGTATGTGAATGTGGGACATGAGTGCTCAACTAAATATGGAATGCTGGACTTAGATCTGATGAATGTGATAAATGAATGTGTATATTGAATGAAAATGATTTATAGTATATTGTGTGAAATGATGAATTTCATGACATTAATATGCATGATTAGATAAAAGAGTTATGACTGGAGAGACCAATGTGAAAATGAGCTTAAAGCTCAGAAATGTGCACAAAGGGCCACAAGCTCAATGATGAATGAGCTCAGTATCCACAATAGATACGACACAGTATCTGAAATAAACTCGATATTTGCAGTGGATACAGGACAGTTAAATAGGTGCTTGGTCACATCAAAATTAAAAATGAAAGTGGAGAATGTGCATTTGCATATACATATCCTTACATGTATCCCGAGAATGATTAGAAAGAATCATTGATTTGTGTTGAATAGTGTTATGAAATACTTGTGTATATGTTGATGATATGAATGATTAAGATAAGTGATTGGATTGTTCTGAGATGACATTATGAAATGCTTATATTCCTAATATGCTTGTGAAATATGAAACAAATATCATGATTTGGTATCCAAAATTAAATTACGTGATAAATAGGAATTGGTTTTGAAGAATGTAATATATTTGAGAATTTGGATTATGTGTTTATGATGTTGTGTCCTGACTTGAGTGAACACATAGATGATAGTTCACTCACTGAGTTCACAAACTCATTAAAATTGCAACATTTATTTTCAAATACTGCGGTGACTTAGCTTTTAAGGTAATCTAGTAATAGCCTAGTATTGTTCATTTTGGAACCCAAAATGGCTCAAAGGTCTAGTCAGCTGATTCTGAAGGGTCTAGTCAGATTATTTTGGTCCAATACCCAGTTTTGTGTCATGCATATTGTATAAAGCTGTGAACTTTCACATGTTATGTATTGTATAAACATGAATTATAAGTATAATGAATGTTTATGTTTATGAATCAAATGCAAAGAATTTCAGATGTCTTTGGTCATGTAAATACATAGATTATAGAATGTAACAACAATGTAAACTTATGGCCATAAATAACATGAGGAAACTTAGTTCTTCGAAATTGTTATGTTCTATATGATGCCATGATAAGTTGATTTGACTGCTCTAACGTGCGCTTTCGTGGGGTATGTGCTCGATATTCTCTAGAATGTTGGTATATGGTCTATAGTTGTTGGGCCCCACTTGATTTCGAAGCCCAAACACTTGCCTTGATACCACAACTGTTGAGTACCATTTTTGGAACCCAACCCTTGCCTTAAAACCATTCATAAACGTGAGCGTATTAACCTATAGGGTTAATTCCATGGAATCTCTTTAGCCATAATCGGTTCCCTCTCATAACATCTCAAGCCACCAAGGCGAGCCTACACAATGGAATCATAATATTCACAATTGACTTCTTCAAAATTTTACCTCTTAGTCTCTGGTTTATTTTGGAGAAAGAATCAACTCAATCGGAGTTTTGTAGAAGAAGATATGCTTAAGAAACCAAAGTATGTACATACCTCAATCATGGTCTCCTAACTGACTCCTCACTTTCTTTCCTTCAAACTTTGTCAAATCAACTCCAAAAGATCCTAATTTTCATAGAGATATATATAAATGTCTTATAAATCAATCTCCTTAAGAATCACTTCATTCGGAGGTTGGATGAGGAAGTTATGGCCAAATGAATCCAACATGTTTATGTCCTTAGTCATTTTGTACCTCTCTTGGCACAATTGTCATAACTTTTTCTAAAAATGTCGGATTGAGTTCGTTCTTAGACCATTAGAAAGTAGAATTCTAGATATACATCTTTTGTGAAGACTTAGAAATGAAATTCTATTGTTTGGATACGACCAGTGTGATTTTACACGGGCAGGCATCGTAACCTTCGGGTGGAATGTGCTCCTGCGTTAGAAACACACGGCCCATGTGATTTTACACGAGCAGGCCGTGTAACCTTTAGGTGACACGAAATTTTCACCCTCTAAGACCCCTAAAAAGGATCCTAAACCCATCCTAACATCCCCTTTCCTCATAATCTTGCCAAATCGAACAATCCTAGTGCGATATCACTTCATATGCTC
>JANVCQ010000007.1:21464037-21475142 GCA_025531925.1 Erythroxylum plowmanianum | reverse complement strand
TAAAATCTCACCAACATTAACATAATAATTAACTCCAAAATTTAATCCATCAACACCTCATAATTCACTTAACTCATTCTTAATAAATAATAAAAATTTTGGGCACCAACAATTAGAACATCCGAAGACAAGTATGATGAGTTGTATGTGAATTTTGAACCTAGGCAATGTATGGTAAAATTGAGTTTCAAATGGATGCTAATATGCTTAGGTATTTAATAAATAACATTATTTTGAATACTCTTTGCACTTGGAGTGAAACTGATATTTTCATTTCGTATTTTGAGAAATGATATTGCTTTTGAAAAACCTACAATTAAAATGCAATGGACAATTTCTTATTTTTTTTAAATTACACTTTTGAGCAACTTTCACTTGGAGTACAAAAGATGACTTTTATTTCAGGAAATAATGTTTTTGAATTTTCATATGCATAATCGAGTGATATATGCTACGTGTATGTCTTCTCTTTTGGTGAGGTAATGATTGGCCAATCATGTGCTAGGCACATCAGATTAAGCGTCCTTTGTACCCTTGACATTGGTACATAAAAGTTGAGTCCTCATATCGACACCTTTCTGTGATACTTGTGAGTGATTCCACACTTAGGGTTTGGATACTGACAAGGTCATCACCTAGGGTCATGATGCTCTAGTCAACAGTAGTCCAGACTTACCATGAATGAAAGTCGAGTTGACATAGAGAATAAGTGGGTGTGCACATTAGTTTGACCGACTAGTGATAACATACATGATTGTTTTGACTTATCTTGATATTTGTCTTCTAACGAGATTTGATTGATATATATGATGTTTTTATGTTTTTGTGTACTGGAATTAGAACCTATGTTCACTAGATGATTGATTAATAGGTTAGGCCTATGTGGTTCTTAACTAGTACCCGTTAAGTCATAGGCTAGGTCTATATGTTTCTATGTGATGTATGTTCACTTCATAGGTTATCTATACCATCTTGGTGTGTAGTGATATATGTTTTTCTTACTCATTGAGCACATAGTGCACTAACCCCCTCCGTTTTCCAACATGTAGGTTAATGTAGTGAGTTTGAAGCTTTGAGTAGATCGTGCGATCTTTTGACATTTTGAGGTATTACAGCACGTGGATAGTTTCTATTTTGAACTTTAGTTTCATAGTGGCTCATTAACTATTTTACTATCTTTATTAGATTGGTTATGTTGATATACTTTATGATTATATAAATTTAAATCTTAACTATTTTGTTGTTGTAAAAGACTTTATGTATGAACTTTTGATACTATTGTTGAGAATGCCTTGAGTGGACTTTAAAGTCCTGAAGTTGTGGTTAGATGTGAATATAAAAGTGTGTTTAAAATTGTTTGCAAGTTTTGGGATTTTAAAAATGTAGTCGTTGTGCTGCCCAAATTTTTCAAAACAAGGAGAGACATTTAGTTAGCCTTGTATAGTCGGATTAAGGATATCGTGAGTGTCCTTCACTCGGTTATACGACGGTTTTCATGGGACTGATGTGATACTAGGTCGTGACAATATTGGTATCAGAGCATGGTTTTTACATTTTCAAAAGTGTTATTTCCATTTTCAAAAAGTTCATGAGCCTTAGGAGTTGAGTACGGGTGTCAAAAGTCTTTAGTCAATAAGTTAAGTCTCGGATTGTTTAGTTGATGTCCTTAATAATCGGATGATTTCAACCTCGATCAGAGTACTTATTAAAATTTCTTGGGATATTTGGGATATCGAATAAGCTAGGCTAAGCCAAATTTATTTTATTAAACAATGCCTTTTTCTTTAATTTATAGTGATAGCATGGTTAGATGAGGAAGGGGAAGTCGTTGCAAGGTTGATCCTTTACGACCCAAGCTAGAGGATATTAGTCAGCCCCTGGAGCTGTTAGATCCCCCTCTCATTGTAGTCACTCCTCTTGGAGAGCAAGTGACTTGTGATGAAGTTTATACAACTTGTGAGATCAAGATCGACGATGCTATGTTAGAGGTAGATCTTATTCCCCTCGATCTCCGAGATTTTGAGATGATATTGGGGATTGACTAGTTAGGGAGATATCATGCCAAGGTTGATTGTTTTAAGAAAGAAGTAGAGTTTGACCCTCATGGTGGAGTCCTGATTAAATTTAGTGGTGATTGAATGATATTCCCGAGTTGTTTGATATCGGTGATCAAGACTAAGAGGTTGATTCGTTAGGGATGCCAGGCATACCTTGCATATGTGATTGACACTTCAACACAAAAGGTCAAACCAAGAGATGTCTATTTTGTGTGCAAGTTTCCTAATGTCTTTTCAGAATAGTTACCTAGATTGCCACCTGATCGGGAGTTTAATTTCACTATTGACATGGTCCTAGGGATAACACCAATATCTATACCATCGTATCGCATAGCACCAGTAGAATTGAAAGAATTGAAGATTCAACTACAAGAGTTATTAGACAATGTCTTCATTAGACCAACTCATTCACCGTGGGGAGCGCCATTATTGTTTGTCAAAAAGAAGGATGGGACCCTCTACTTATGTGTTTATTATTAGCAGTTAAACAGGGTTACCATCTAAAATAAATATCCACTTCCCTCGATGACTTGTTTGATCAGTTAAGAGGAGCTACACTATTCTCAAAGATAGATATGAGGTCTAGGTACAATCAATTGAAGATTGATGAGAATGATGTACACAAGACTGCTTTTCGGACAAGGCATAAACACTATGAATTCTTAGTGATGCCATTCAAATTGACAAATGCACCTGTAGTATTTATGGATTTCATGAACATAGTGTTTCATCCTTATGTAGATCAGTTTATCGTTTTCTTTATTGATGATCTTCTAATTTATTCTAAGGATGAAGATGAGCATGCTAGACATCTCCAAATTGTGCTGCAAATACTTCACGAAAGACAATATATACAAGTTCTCAAATTGTGAATTTTAGCTAAGGGAGATAGGATTCCTTGGGCATGTGGTATCAGGGAGAGGTATTTTAATAGATTCAAAGAAAGTGGAAGCTATACTTGAGTGGGAACAACCTAAGAATGTGACAAAAGCCTGCAGCTTTCTATAGTTAGTTAGTTATTATCAGATATTTGTTGAGGGTTTCTTAGTACTTACAGCCCCTTTGTCGAGACCTACCCAAAAGGGGGTAAAATTTCATGGGATGATAAATGCAAGGCGAGTTTCTAAGAGTTGAAGAGGCAATTAACTTCTACGCCAGTGCTTGCTCTACCTACCTAAGGGGTTGGGTATAAGGTATACAATGATGCCAATCGCCAGGGACTTGGTTATGTATTTATGCAGGCCAGCCGAGTGATCGCATATGCTTCTAGACATTTGAAGAAGCACGAATTGAATTATCCTACACATGACTTGGAGCTCGCAGTGGTAATGTTTGCACTCAAGATTTGGAGACACTATCTTTATAGGGAGACTTGTCGTATATACACTGACTACAAGAGTCTGAAGTACCTAATGACACAGAAGGAGCCAAACCTCAGACAAAGGAGATGGTTGGAATTAATTAAGGATTATGACTTAATAATCGACTATCACCTAAGGCAAGCAAATGTGGTAGTCGATGCATTGAGTCATAAGTCCTATTTGACAGTAACTATTAGGCAAGATCCTTATATGACACATTTGATGAGTGTTTAGAGTCTTAAGGTTGGACTCTCAGTGGTAGAGGATGATGGAACATTGCTAGCACAATTTGAAGTTAGGGCGACATTATTTGATGAGATCAGGAGATCGCAGGCTGACGATCCCTAGTTAAGAGTCATTTAGGAGAAATTGCCATCCGAAGAGAGTGAAGGGTTTCAGGCTAAGAGAAGACAAGTTTTTAGTCTTTAGAGACAAAGTTTGTATCAAATGACCAAGGTCTTAGGCAGGTTATCTTGGAGGAAGCTCACAGCTCGGCTTATGCTATGCATCCTGGTAGTACCAAAATGTATCGAACTCTTAAAGAGAGTTATTGGTGGCTAGGGATGAAGAGAGAGATAGTGGAATTTGTGGCCAGATGTTTTCCCTGCCAACAGATTAAGGCAAAGCATCAGAAACCAATAAGTGTGTTGTAATCTTTGCCTATGAAGTAAATCATTTGTTAATATAGAAATCCAATATGATATGTAAACTACACAAGAAGGGGGTTAAATTGTGTAATCTTTTCGAAAATATTAATCTTTTGAAACTTCTTGAATTTCTTTACAAAAATTCAAATGATTACTAAAACACTTTGCTAAAATTGATAAGCAATGTAATCGTAAGTAATATTATCTACTCGTCTAACAACAAGCAAATTAAGAGTAAGGGTAAGAGAATAGACACTGTGATTTTATACTAGTTTACCCCAAACCTTGGGCTACCTCCAGTCCTCAGAGTTAGTCTGAGATTTCACTATACTCTTCAACTTTACAAGTATTCTTTCTACACTTGTAGAGCCTCTTTAAGTCTCTCTCACAAAGTATTCTTTATCAGTTGTATTAGCCTCTCTAGGCTCTAACCTTCCTTTCTCTCTCTAAGAAAAGTATTTTTGAGCTTTAGGTTACAAATGTATTTGCTCACTTCTTTCGTACTTTAAATATAGAATATTTACTAATGTAAAAGCATTCATTATCTTAGTCTTCGACCAGAACTAGTATTTATAGTTTAAGTCTCTAACTGTCTTCTTGAAAACTACTTCTTGAATCTTCTAGAAACTGTTATTAGTTGAGTCCTATAATGAAATCTAACTAACTAACTGTCTGACATTCTAGAATATCTTACTGTTGTATCGTCTGGAATAATGCTTCTTCTGTTATTATGTTTCGACTATTATTCTGATTTGTCTATTCTATCGCTTCATCTGTTGTCGCACTTCGTTTGATGTCGCACTTTATATGTTGTTGCACTTCATCTATTGTCGTATCTCGTTTGGTGAAGTGCTTCGTCTAGAGTTAACCAAGTACCTTTTGAGTTGAGTAAGTGTTACATGCATTTTTCTACATACTTAACAAACTTATCAAAATAGTTCATACATTTCTAAGATTATTATTATTTGATTGTCATCAAAATTAATAGAAGTGAAGTCCTCTTGACTTAACAATCTCCCCCTTTTTGATGATAACAAATAATCATAATTTTAGAAGATAAGATGATATTTATAGACGAATAGATGAATAGTATTTTGACGAATAATAAAGAAAAAAACATAAGAAAAGAATTGCATACAAGATATATACAATGCTTTTTATCTTCTCTTCTTGTTCTCCTCTTTTTCTCCTTCTCTCCTTATTTGTTATTAATCAAAAATATTGTTCATTGTAGACGTTTCAAAACTTTAGAAAACATACGTTGCATGTCAATGCGGATTGTCTTGAGGTCTTGTTCAATAGTAACCCGTAGTAGTACTACTTCCTCATGAAGATCACCCATTGAGTCATTTAGTTTATGAACCTTAGTATGAACTTCCTTAATTTCTTTTGCTAATGCATCCTAAACTTCCTTCTGACTATGACTTGCTTTTGTCCAATTTATGAAATGCTTCAAGAACTCTGGATTATTAGTAGGATCTTGTTGTATTTCATTAAGTGGATGAAGGTTTTCACAGTAGATGGTTCTGAAGGTAAAACATCTAACTCAATAATTTTGATAGAGGGTAGACTGAAGGGTTGTTTTCCTTCTAGGAGATCAAGATCATCAGGTCTAGGTAGTTTCAGAATTGGTTGCCCAAGAAGGTGTAACACATCCTTGAGTGAAGGTATGAAACCTAAAGGTCTAAAATGCATGACCAAATGCACAAAGGTTTCCAAGTTGAAACTAATACCTTCAACCATGATACTTCTGTAATGTCCTTCTTTTACTTTGCCAACTACCTTGAAGTTTTCATCTGTAGTTGAAACTCCAAATTTGCTTCCTGATGCTTTTGAAATGTGTCATGAAACATAGATACTTCCAGGTTGAGCTACATTACATGCATCATTTTTGTTCTTCATAGCTACTTGAATCTACTCTTCTGTAAGATCATCTTTATTTCCCTCAGGAAACATCTTCTTTTTCACTTTTTCTTCATTTCTCACAAGGGTTGAGCATCTTGGTTGTATGTTTGGAACAATTTTTATAGATGTTCTGCTCATAATCGGATAGATTGTATACCAATCCTTGAAAATCTTTAATGGATATGGTTCTGCCTTCTCATCTCACAGAATACCATATAATCTACGTTCTTCATGACTTAGAAGATGTATTGTTTAAGCATTAATCAATATCGGTTTGACTAGTACCTTGACTGACTTTTTTGAAGGTTCTCTGATAATAATTAAACTTCTACTTCGAACAAGTACTGGTTCTTCTATAATCTTCATTCTTAAATTCTTTTTGCTAATTAGTTGAGAAGGATTATAAAGTTCCAATTGGTGTTTAATTGTTTTTGCCTTCTGTTGAACATCAGATGAAGAAACCTTTTTATGACTGGGCTTCACCTTCTTCTGTTCTTCTGCCGGTTTAGATGAAAGTTGTTGTTGAGGCTTCTTCCTCTCAAATAGCAATTTCCTTTTAATTTCTATCCCTCTAGATGATTTTACTAATTAGCTTTGCAAAATAAAGACAATTGATCTGGTAGGCTGCTATCTTTTCTCTTACTTTTCAAAATCTCCATCAAGAATCAAAGATTTCCTCTTCTTCTATTCTTATAGTCGTAAGGTCAATAATCTTGGTGACTTTCTTGATTGTTTGGACTTTTATGATTGAAATGTCTCCGCCTTTCTCTTCAATGACAATTGTTGCGATGATTGTTGAACACGTCTTTCTTCTTTCTGTAGAATCATCTTAGATTGTATTAGTGCATCAGACGATTTCTCAGTTTTTTCTTCTATTGGTATTCTTCTTATTGATCGAGGTTTTGTTTTTCTTACAGACGTACCACGTTCACTTTTGCCGCGTCTTGCTATTAGCTCCCCCTCAGACCTTGATTTCATTGTAGAACTTTTATCTACCTCATCATCAAACTTTATCCCCATTTTGTGAATAGTTGTGGCATTAATAATACTCTTCACATCCATCTTTACCCTGTTACCTCTGTCAAGAAAGATCCCTGATTCTCTAAAAATCCTTGTCAACAGCATTCCATATGGTGAAGAGCTAGAATCTCCTTTTGACTTCATCATATACTTCAAAATTAAGTACGGAAGATTAATAGGTTAATGATTCAGTAGGTGATACAGACAATGTTCATCATTCATTTCACAGCATCCTTCGAGCCTAATCTTGGTAGAACACAGTGAGAAGCAGTGAATGTAGAACCCTAGCCTTTGAAACAAGGATTGCCGCCTTTTTAACTTCTGGATCACTACTTTCATAAAGTTATCGATTGATGTGCATTCTATCTATATGGCCTTTAGTAATCCATTTTGTATTGTTAAACACCGTTACTCTAATACTAGGACACTCACTAACCCTTTTGATAGTATCTTACATCATGATAACTGACAATCCAACTAACATTGATACTAAGGTGTCGTCCACCACCTTTGAATTTTTCCAAAACTCATATATCTCATTCAAATAAACCTTTTCATGAACCTTGAAGAAGTTTTTCCAGCCAACTGCTTCAATCTCTAGTTCAATGTCCATCTGATTTTCCTTTAATGATTTGAAATCAATGTGTCACCCATAGATAAGTAATTATTCCATTTGTAATCTGTAATAAAAAAACTAAACATACAAAAGTATTTCGCTCAAACTAGTAATGTTAGTCTTTAAAAGTAAGAATATGAGATGAAAAGAACTTGAAGCTTAGAACAGAGTATCAAATCATCTTGGTTGAGAGTGCTAAACAAGTCGCTTCAAAGTATTTCAAAAAAATTCTAGAGTAGAAGGTATTTTAGCATCTTGAGAAGATTTCCTTCTTATACCTACTCTTGAAATGTTATCGTTCATAACTTATCGTTATTATTTACTTGAAAACTTACAACTTTTTATCTTCTTCTTGTATGAATTGTCTAGGTCATAATGTGTCAGACGAATGGTCATTTAGCATTACCATATTCAAGTTTCGTCTGATTTCTTTGAATCTATCTTCACACAAGGTTTAACAAAGATATCCGCCCATTGTTGATTCGTCTCAATAAATTGTAGACTGATGATTCCTCTCTTTACATAGTCTCGTATAAAATGATTTATAACTTCAATATGCTTTTCCCTCAAGTGTTGTATTGGATTCCTTGATAAATTGATAGCACTTGTGTTCTCACAGAAGATTAGAAATTTATTTTCTTGTATGGAGTAATCTTCCAACTGATACTTAATCCATAACGTCTGTGAATAACAACTTGCAGTTGATCTGTATTTAGCTTCTGTAGTAGATAGGGCAATTGAACTTTACCTTTTGCTTAGACCACGAAATTAGAGTATGAATAAGAAAGTGACAACCTCCACTTGTACTCTTTCTATCAATTCTATCTCCAGCATAATCAGTATCACAGTAGCCAATTAACCTGAAATCTTTACCTTTCTCATACATTAAACAAAGATTAGTAGAACCTGCCAAATATCTCAATATTCTTTTAACAACAATATAATGAGATTCTCTAGGATCTTCTTGAAATCTTGCACACAAATAAACACTTAACAATATATCAGGTTTGCTTGTAGTTAGGTAAATTAAAGAACAAATAATTCCTCTGAAATAAGTTCGATCAACCTTCTTACCTGCTTCATCCTTAGATAATAGGATTGAAGGATGCATAGGAGTTGACATAGGTTTAACCTTCTCCATTTTATATTTGACTAACAATTCTTTGATATATTTCTATTGATGAAGAAAAATCTTTTCTTCGGTTTGTTTAATTTGTAAACCAAGAAAGAATTTCAATTCACCCATCATACTCATTTCAAATTCACTTTTCATAAGATTTTCAAAACTGGAACATAGCTTCTTAAAGTTGCACTAAAAATAATATCATCTACATATATCTATACTATAATGAAATCATTTTTTATACATTTTCTAAACAAAGTCTTATCTACTTGTCCTCTAATAAAGTCATTTCCAATAAAAAAAATGAACTTAGACAATCATACCAAGCACGAGGTGCTTGTTTTAATCCATACAAAGCTTTATGAAGTCTATAGATATAATCTAGTTTATCAGTATCTTCATAACCAAGAGGTTGCTTTACATAAACCTATTCATCTATAAAACCATTCAAAAAGGCACTTTTCAGATCCATTTGAAACAGTTTTATACCATAACAAACATCATATGCAAGCAAAATCCTGATAGCTTCTAGTCTAGCTATAGGAGCATAGGTTTCATTATAGTCTATTCCTTCTTGTTGATTATAACCTTAGCTACTAATCTAGCTTCGTTACGGTTTACTCTACTTGATTCATCTAGCTTATTCTTAAATACCCATCTGGCTCCTATGACAGACTTATTAGGTGGCCTAGGATAGGAACTAAAGACCAAACTTTGTTCCTAATAAAATGATTTAACTTCTCTTACATAGCTAAAATCCAAGCTTCATCTTGAAGAGTTTCATTAATTTTCTAAAGTTCTAATTCAGAAACAAAAGCTACATTTGCGTCTCTTCTAAATTTATACCTAGTTCTCACACGTTTTGAAGTTTCTCCTATAATTAGGTTTTCTGGGTGAAAGGATTTATACTTCCAGTCTTTCCTAAGACTAAAGTTTTCAGGAATATCCTCTACCTTATCAGGTGGATCAACTGGGGGTGACATGTCTAGTTTATCAACTAAAGGAGCAGATAAAGTTTCATCATCAGAATCATCTCTTCTATCTTGATGAGAATCATCACCAAACTTAAAATGCATAAATTCTTCAAAAAATTTAGAAACAAGATTATAAACTCTATAAGCTTTAGAAGACATCTAATATCCTAGAAAACTTCCTAAATTGATCTTAGAATCAAATTTATCTAAATTTTCTTTTGTATTCACATAGTATAGTCCTTGTTATTTCTTGAATCGTCCTTTTCTTTCTTTCTACAACTCCATTTTGTTGAGGAGTTCTAGGAGCAGAGAAATTATGGAAACTTCCATTCTCTTCACAAAACATTCTGAATTTTTCATTTTCAAATTCTCCACTATGATCACTCCTATTTTCAGCAATAGAAATTCCTTTTTCAATTTGTAACTTTTTGGAAAGAACTTTAAAACACTTAAGAGATTCATCTTTATGTGATAAAAAACAATATCCAACAAAATCTAGTGAAGTTATCAACAATTACGAGACCATACTTCTTTCCGTCAAGAATTAATATTCTAGTTGGACCAAACAATTCTATATGTAACAACTCTAGAGGTCTAGACAAAGTTACTACATTTTTAGAGGAAAAAGATATTTTAACTTGTTTTCCTTTCTGTCAACTCTCACAAAAGAAATATTTGTTAAAACTTATTTTTAGTAATCTTTTTACCAAATCATGTCTAACCAACTTGGAAATATGTTTAAAACTAACATGACCTAGCTTTTTATGCCAAATCAGTTTTTTCCTCATCTGTTGATATAAAACATGAATATTTTGACTTTTCAAGTCATCTAAATTAATATTACAGATATTGTTTCATCTTTTGGCAAAAAAGAATATGGAATCGTCCTTGTTTTTGACTACACAAGAATTTTGATTAAACGATACTTCAAAGTCAGAATCACATAATTGACTTACACTAATTATATTATGTTTTAATCATTTAACTAGCAGAACATTATTAATAGACACAAATGAATCTTTACCAATTTTTTTGATTCCAACTATTTTTCCCTGTTAGTTGTCTCCAAAAATTACTAATCCACCTTGCTTATTTTATAGGTCTAGGAACATAAACCTTCTTCCCATCATATGTCGCGAGCATCCACTATCCAAATACCATTGGTGCTGGTTGTTTTTCCAAGAAGGGAGATCTGTAGTATATATTATATCTTTCTTAGGTACCCATATTTTCTTGGGTCCTTTGGGGTTAGATTTATGATAATTCCTCGAATAATAAGAATATTGCTTCTTTTTCTATCTGCTAGGAACAAAACTCTTATTATAACGAACATTACTATTAGTAAACCCTAAACCACTCTTATCCTTTGGATGTCTATATTTTCCAATCATATCATTCATCC
>JANVCQ010000007.1:21452556-21463937 GCA_025531925.1 Erythroxylum plowmanianum | reverse complement strand
GATGATGATGATTATTATTATTATTATTATTTTAATTATTAGGAACAAATCAACTCCGACGTTTTGTTCAACAAAACGTCACATTTTTTATTTCGCGACATTTTAATAGAAAAACATCACAAAAAACGTTATAAACTAGTGACGTTTATATAAAACGTCACAAAAATGTAAATTTTTCGTGACGTTTTAAAAACGTCACGAAAAGTCTTCACAATCCGTGACGTTTTATTAATAAGACGGCCCTAATTGTATTAATTTGTTGTAGTGGTGTAATCTTTTCGAAAATATTAATCTTTTGAAACTTCTTGAATTTCTTTTTGAAAATTCAAATGATTACTAAAACACTTTGCTAAAGGTAATAAGCAATGCAATCACAAGTAATATTATCTACTCGTCTAACAGCAAGAAAATTAAGAGTAAGGGTTAGAGAATAGACACTTCAATTTTATACTGGTTCACCCCAAACCTTAGGTTACGTCCAATCTTCAGAGTTAGTCTGAGATTTCACTATGCTATTCAACTTTACAAGGATTCTTTCTACACTTGCAGAGCCTCTTCAAGTCTCCCTCATAAAGTATTCTTTATCAACTGTAGTAGCCTCTCCAGGCTCTAGCCTTCCTTTCTCTCTCTAAAAAAGTATTTTTGAGCTTTAGGTTACAGATGTATTCGCTCCTTTTGCATTTTGAATACAAAATATTTGCTAATGTAAAAGCATTTGTTGTCTTAGTCTTTAACTAGAGCTAGTATTTATAGCCTAAGTTTCCAACTGTCTTCTTAAAAAATGCTTCTTGAATCTTCTAGAAATGGTTATTAGTTGAGTCCTGTAACTAACTCCAACTAACTAACTATCTCATGTTCCAAAATATCTTCATTTTGTATCATCTGGAATAATGCTTCTTCTATTATTATGTTTGGTTTGTTATTCTGCTTCATCTATTCTATCGCTTCGTCTATTGTCGCGCTTCGTTTAGTGTTGTGGTTCATCTATTGTTGCCCTTCATCTGGTGTTATGCTTCGTCTGTTGTCATGCTTCGTCTTTTGTAGCACTTTGTCTAGTGTAGCACTTTGTCTGGCGTTGACTACGCACCTTCTTAGGTTAACAAATTATCAAAACAGTTCATACATTTCTAAGATTATTATTATTTGATTGTCATCAAAATTAATAGAAGTGAAGTCCTCTTAACTTAATAGCCTATTCCAGAATGGAAGTGGGAGCATGTGACAATGGATTTTGTAGTTAGACTACCTCGTACATCGAATGGTCACGATGCTATTTGGGTTATAATGGATAGATTAACGAAGTTTACTCATTTTCTACCTTTCCACACAACCTACTCATTGGAGAGATTGACAAAACTGTATATCGATGAGATTGTGAAGCTACACGAGGTGCCAATTTCTATAATATCAAATAGGGATTCAATATTCACCTCATGATTTTGGCTAAAATTTCAAGAATTTTTAGGGATTAAATTGAAGTTAAGTACTGCCTTTCACCCGGCGATCGATGGCTAGTTTGAAAGGACCGTTCAAACACTAGAGGACATGTTAAAAGTATGTGTGATGGAATTCCAAGGGAGTTGGGACCGGCACTTGCCTTTGATAGAGTTTACTTATATCAATAGTTATCAGACAAGTATCGATATGCCACGATATGAAGCAATTTATGGGAGGAAGTGCAGGTCACCTCTGTGTTGGGATGAGGTTGGTATAGACAAAATCGAAGGAGCTGAATTGATATAAGTCCACTCAGAAGATAAAAGTCATTCAAGAGAAGATGAAAGTCGCCCAAGATCGCCAAAAGAGTTACGCGGATAAGAGACGACAACCATTAGAGTGTGTAATTGGTGACAAGGTTTTTCTTCGCATATCACCATAGAAAGATATTATTCAATTTTAGAGTCGAAGGGAGCTAAACCCTCGATATATTGAACCTTTCTGCATCCTGAAGCATGTTGGGACTGTGGCATATCCGTTGGAATTACTACCAGACTTGGATAGGATCCATAATGTGTTCAATGTCTTGATGCTTAAAAAGTATTTATCGGATCCATCTCATGTTTTGGAGACACCTCCAGTAGAGTTGAGAGAAGACTTGAGTTTTGAGGTGAAACCAGTTCAAATTGTGAATCGAAAGATAAAGAGATTATATAGGAAGGAAGTACCCACGGTTAAAGTTTTTTGGAAGAGTGACAAGATCGAGGAGATGACATGGGAGCTTGAGGATACTATCAGACATCAGTATCCCCAGTTATTGTGTCCTCGACTTAGGAGTTTCAAGGACAAAACTCTTTGGAAAGGGAGAACTTGTAATGTCGAACTCTCTGAGCCTTTTGTATTGTGCTATACTTGGAGATGCTATTGTATACTTGATACATACATGGTTGTATATGAGTTCAAAGATGTGTTTGAATCCTTTTGGTATGCATGTCAGTGATATAAAATGTTATATGCCCTTACATGAATTTAGAGTTCATCGATATGTGAAATCTTGGAGATTTATGTCATATAAGCTTTTAAGTGTGTAAAATCGAGTCCATTAGATGGATATGACCATGGTGGTTGAATTAAATATGTTCTAATGCCTTACAAGTGTTTAGATATGATTTATAGACTTATGAGACACTTAGAAAGCTTAAATGAAAAAAGTTAATGTACATAAGGGCTTATTTGCAAATTGTTAAAAGTTAAAGGACTTAAATGTAATTTTTCAATTCTTGGAGGACCAATATGTAATTTTATAAAGTTAAAGAGCTTAATTATTATTCTCAAAAGTCCGAGGACCAAAACAAAAATAAAGATTTTGGTGATTCCCAAATTTTGGGCTTAATTGCAAATTTAGGAAAAGTTTGGAGAGTATAATGGTAATTTCACATAACCTAGGGCAAAAAAAGGTCATTTCATCATATTTTGGTCAAAGAAGAGTCAATATTCTGAACCCTTCTTCATTCATGGTCATGCATCCCATTACTAAAGACTTAAAACATGTTTTTTTAATTAAAAAGAAAGAGAAGAAAAGAGAGAAGGAGAAAACCAATTTTTGGCTATTCACTAAACCCTATCCTTTGTTTTGATTCTCCAACCCAAATCATGGTGTTCTAAGCTAATTTAGGGTCAAGGAACTCAAAGGATTTGAAGATACCACCAAAGGAAGGTTTAGGTAAACTTTGTCTCATCTCACTCTATATTGGGATTTTGAGTTTGGTGTTAAGATATGTTGTTCTCCATACTTGAATATGCATGGAACATGGTTAAATGAAATGTGTCATGGAGATGGTTCTTTATGTCAAAACCGAAATGCCCCCTCTTTGGTGAAAGTTGTGAATTTTTGGATATCTTTTGAAATTGACAATTTAAATGAATTCTATGGTGTTAATTGTACATGTATAATGTGAATTGATGATGAAAAATGAAGAGGATCTATATTGGATGAGGCTTGGTCAAAATGATGGAAGAAGGAATGGATATATGTAATGAGTTGTGTAATTATGATAAATGTAGCTTAAATGAAAGGAATTAGATTGAATGGAGTGGTGAAATGTGTCATTTTTTGGAAGTGTTTACTATATAACAAGATAGCAGCATGAATTACCATGCTAAAGCCTTGAAAATATGACTTGAAAGTCATACACATTAGGTGTTTGGTAAAATGCCTAAGTGAACTTGGCGTAGGATTTAAGGATTCATAATGATATACATTGAAAGTGGCTTTCATGTTCACATAGAGTAAACTTGAATTGTTGCTTAGATTGATGAATAATGCCCTAATTTGCTTGGATAAAAATGTGCTTAATTATGTTTTGAAATGAGTAAGTATTGGATTAAAGGCATTAAATGCCTTAGAAAATGCAAAAGAAAAGCTAATATGAATAGTAAGGAAGTAACCATGTGAGGAGTTTAATGGTCAAATCCTATAGCTTAAAGAGAGTGATATTGTGTTTTATACACTTATGTGATAATGTATAAATATGAAATATATGTTTGAGTAGTATATACATTGTATTTTTTAATGTATAAAGCTCGGGAGCTCTTAATCAAGGAGCTCGTACTGAGGATTGTTGAAGTTAAGGGAGTGTACACCTTCTTTTGAGGTGGACTGGGGAAACCATTTTTTCAAATAGGATTAGAACATCCTAAGACAAACATGATGACTTGTATGTGAATTTTGAACCTGGGCAACGTATGGTAGAATTGAATTTCAAATGGATGTTAATATGCTTAGGTATTAATAAATAACATTGTTTTGAATACCTCTTTACACTTGGAGTGCAACTGTTGTTTTCATTTTGTATTTTGAAAAATGATATTGCTTTTAACAAACCTGCAATTAAAATGCAATGGACAACGTCTTATTTTTTTTCTTTTCTGAAATTACACTTTTGAGCAACTTTGCACTTGGAATGCAAAAGATGACTTTTATTTCACGAAATAATGATTTGGAACTTTCATATGTATAACTGAGTCATATATGCTATGTGTAATTCTTCACTTTTGGCTTAGAGCCATGGCAAGCTTTCATTTTATTGGTTGGGCTGATAAATAAAGGTATGGTGCCTTAATTTTTATACTTAATTGTTGTATATGATTTATGTGATTATTTATGAAGCGATTAGCCAATCGTGTGCTAAGCACATCAAATTAAGTGACCCTTGTACCCTTGACATTAGTACATAAAAGTAGAGTCTTCGTATCGACGTCTTTCTATGGGACTTGTGGGTTATTCCACACCTAGGGTCTGGACAACGACAAGGTCATCACCTAGGGTCATGATGCTCTTGTCGATTATAGCCTGGACTCACCACAGATGAAAGTCAAACCAACACTGAGAATCAGTAGCTGTGCACATTAGTTTGGTCGACTAGTGACGACAGATATTATGCTTTGTGTATTGGAACTAGAACCTGTATTCACCGGGTGAGTGATTAATAAGCTAGGCCTATCTGGTTCCTAACAGTATACATTGAGTCATAAGCTAGGACTATGTGTTTCTATGTGATGTATGTTCATTTCATAGGTTATCTACACCGTCTTAGTATGTGTCGAGTTCTAATTGCAATATATGTTTTTCCTGCTCACTGAGTATATAGTATATTCACCCCTTTCGGTTTCCAACCATGCAGGTTAATTTAGTGAGCTTGAAGCTCTAAGTAGATCGTGCAATGTTTTGACATTTTGGGGTATTACCACACGTGGGTAGTTTCTGATTTAAACTTTAGTTGCATAGTGGCTCATGAACTGTTTTACTGTTTTTATTTGATTGTTTATGTTGATATGCTTTATGATTATATAAATCTAACTCTTGAGTGTTTTGTTGTTATAAAAGACTTTATGTTTGAACTTTCGATACTATTGTTGAGATTGCCTTGAGTGGACTTTAAAGTCTTGAAGTTATGGTTAGATGTGAATATAGAAGTGTGCTTAAAATTGTTTGCAAGTTTTGAAAATTTTAAAATATAGCCGTTGTGTTGCCCAAATTTTTCAAAAAAAGGAGTGATGCTTTGTTAACCTTGCATTGGCAGATTAAGGATACAGTGAGTATCCCTAACTTGGTTATGCAGTGGTACCGGGTCGTGACACCATTATCATAGGATATGTACTTAAATACCCTTTGGAAGTTTAAGTATATACTTTATGGTAGTGAGATGTTACAATTTTGGTATCAGAGCATGGTTTGGCATCCATAGGGACATATAAAAGTATTAAGACATGATAAATAGTGAGAGACTCAGTTAGTGATCACAACTATTTTTGTTATAGGTCACCTACCATAAGAGATCAAGTTGGAGAGTCAGCTGACATGGTTTGTATCGGCCAGGGATCCTAGATTTACCTCGAGATTTTGGGGTAGCTTACAGATAGCTTTGGGTACAAATTGAATTTTAGTACTGCCTTTCATCCTCAGACAGATGGTCAGAGTGAGAGGATGATTAAGAATGTTGAGGATATGCTCAGTGCTTGTATTTTAGAGTTTCAAGGAGCATATGATCAGTATGTGGCTTAGATGGAATTTGCCTAAAATAATCAGTATCACAAGAGGCATTATATGGCAGAAAGTGTCGTTCACCTTTATACTGGGATGAAAAGGGTCTAAGAATTATTAAAGGCCTGGAATTAATTCAAGATAATGTTGACAAGGTGAAATTGATCCATAGTATAATCAAAGCAACACAAGATAGACAAAAGAGTTATGTGAATTAGCATAGAAGAGATATGGAGTATGAGGTAGGAGATAGAGTATTTTTTAGAGTATCACCTTGGCGAAGTGTGTTAAGGTTCGATAAAAAGGGTAAGTTAAGCTTGAGGTGCATTGGTCCATATGAGATAATCGAAAGGATTAGGCCATTGTCTTATAAGTTAGCCTTACCTTATAAAATCACATAGATACATAATGTGTTTCATGTAAGTATGATTAGGACATATCGGTCAGATCGAACTCATGTGATACCGACTTAGGAGATTGAAGTTTCTAGTAATATGAGTTATGTTGAAGAACTAATTAAGATAATTGGCTATTAGAATAAACAGCTATTAGAATAAACAGCTGAGGAATCAAGTGATTCCATTAGTGCAAGTCCTTTGGAAGAATCATTTGACTGAGGAAGCCACAAGAGAAATAGAGGAACACATGAGAAATCAGTGCCCCTATCTATTTGATCATTCAGGTAGAAATTTCAACGTAAAAATTTCGAGGATGAAATTTCTTAAGGGTGAGAATTGTAATATCTCATTTTTTTGGAACATGCTTAGGGTTTAACCCTAGATTAAATATTGCATATACATGCATAACATTAGCAGTCATACACGAATTGATATTTTTGCACATTGCAAGTTAGCGTATGCACTCAATTGACTTATTATGGGGTGTGAAAAATGTTAAGTGATCATAATGTGAAGTATGTTTTGATATGTCTTGAAGTTTGGTATGATCGGATTTCAATTAGAAAATTTCGAATTAAATGTTATATATTGGAAAATTGATAGATTAAAATGTACATTTAGACTAGGACAAATGCCAAGTGGTAGGACAAATTAATACATGAAAAATTTGGATGATTTAGCCTATTTAGTGACATTTGGCATAGTTAGATGAGTGACAAATGGACAAGTAATTAATTGACAAATGGATCAATCATTGTGTAACAAATGGGCTAGTAAGTTGATGACAAATGACGTAGTTGACTAATGGACAAATGACCTAGTTAGTTGGAGACATTTGGTAGCACCTATGCTTAACAAGTGCTGAACATACCTTAACACATATGGCTATTCAATTACATGACACCTAACACCTTAACTGTTGAGTTTTTGTAGGAGTAAGTATCGTTCACCACATTTCTCTTCTTCTTTCTTCTCACCCACCACCGAACCCTCACTTCTTTCATCTCCCTATGTACGTTCATGATTATGTCCAACTGCTATACAAAAATCCATGCTTTACCCTCACAAAATTAAGTAAAAGATCAGCTAGAAGTTGCCACATACTCTAGCTGAAATCTAACCAAGATTTGTGCTGTTTCTACTTGCAGACGCCATTCAGACATTGCCTAACCATCCAGGCAATAGCATAAATTTGAGCATACTATGAGTCAACCTAGATGATATCACTAGGATTGATTTATTTCTGTTTCTATTTAATTCCTATATATTGAACTGGTAATAAATTGATTGTTATTTGTTTATAAATTTTGAACTTTAATGGTCCGAGGAGTTTGATGTTTGGGAATGTATTGGAAGTGTTCTATTTGCATCTGAATTCTGAATGATATCTGTATACTTAACAAAAGTTGAGTGCCATACTTAGGTCCGATGAATATGAGATTCTGTCTGTGCATCATAAGTGAATGTTATACATGGCATATTATGTTATTTGATGCATTTGTCAAAATGGATATTTAGATAAATGCATTGTGATCAGAGTAGCCAATCCATAGGAGCTTTAATCTCATAATTCTACACGTAAAGCTGTGCTCCATGATTTCTATATTTGACTGAGCCCAATGGGCTAGTATCTGTATCTATACCTATATCTAAAAGGCACTCGATCATAACAAATATTAATGAATCTGAAGTCTCATATGCATCTGCATTTGTATACTTATGATTATGAAATATATTATCATGAAATCTTTCTAAAATAGTGATGATTAAGTTTTATACCATGATAATGTGATTGATTGGGTTATTCATGTTCTAAAGAATGTTTGTGAATTGATTGTGTGATTTTTGTGTATTTGACCTAAGTGAGATCAACATTGATGGTTCACTCATTGAGTTCGCAAAACTTATCAAAAATTACAACGTGGCTTTTCAAGTACAAGACATGAGACCTAATTCCTAAGATTGTCTAGAGGAACATTTTAGATTAAGTTATGGCTCAAAGGTCTGTCAGCTGACATCAGAGGAGTTGTAGTTTGTAATTTGTGGTTTCTTTTCATATAGAACTTTTGTATAAGGATTGTAAATATTTGTTTCAATGAATACAATGTAAACTTTTGTCAATGAACGAAATGAAATGCTATTATTGTATATTCTTTATGATGGCATTTAAGAGATTACGCTTGCTCTAACATACCATTATCATAGGATATGTGCTTAAATATCCTCTAGATGTTTGGGTATATACTTTTTAATAGTGGGATGTTACATAAAGACTTATTTAATTATTGATTATTGTGTGTTTAATAGTCATTTAATATAACTATTGCATAATCAAATATAATTTACACAATAATGTTTCTATTTGTAGATGAAGTGGTGAGAACTACTGACGATCTTGATTGTAACAATTAGCAATCCCCTTTTCTTTACCATGGATTTGTTATCTTTAATATCTGATTTAGGTTTACTTATTTTTGTATGATTGCTTTGATTTTTTTACAATTGAAGATGCAACTATTTAATTGTATGTTTTTATACAGGTCCTAATATATTGTCTTTGCCTATTTACTCAACTTAAGTCTTTACTCTCTAGCTATAATTAACAATTTCTATTTGATTTTTTTGTAGATTTTATCATTAAACAACTTGGTTAATATTAACACCATGATACTTTTTTATTTTGACAGTAAAATAAAATAATTTCCATAATTTTACTTTGATAATTATTGCATAAGTTGACTCATAAATTTGTAATATCAGCATTATGAAAATCTTTTGTTTTGATAATAAAATGAGTTTCATAATTTTTTACTGTGGTATTTATTTCATAAGAAGCCTCATAAAATGAAGCAAACACGATCGTATTGTAGATTTATATAAAAGAATAGTGATTAGTAAAAATAATAATAATTAAAAGTGATATTAATTTAAAAAATTAATCAAAATCATGGACTTAACAATTTTAATAAAAATGGGTTTTTACATAAAAAATATGTTACAAAAATTTTAAATTTATGTGTGCTAGAATTTCTAATTTCGTAATTTAGTTAGTAAAATCATATTAATTTTGATGTTGATTGTTGCATACGTAGTTTTTATTGTGTTTAATTATTGTACTTGTTTCATATTATTATATTTAGATTTAAATTTTAGTTCTTGTAAATGAAATTCATGTTTGTAATAAGTTATTGTAAGCGAATGTAGTTGGTGTAATTCATTTTAGAAAAAATAATAGGATGCATATGTGACATGTAATAGCGGTTGAGTACATTAAATTATTCCCACCCCATCTGTTAAGACAATTCATTTAACTAGAACACTAAATCTTATGTAGGGCCACACAATTTACTTTTTAGGGTCACAAAAAAAGGACTTGTGTCATTTCTTCAATTTGCATGTAGCACTCTGTTAATCTCTTTGCTATAAACTCTTCCTACCCGATGCGCTCCTAATTACATACATCATCTACTCAAGTTCACTTTATTGCAGGAATTATCTAGGTTCAGAATAGAAAGCAGCTATTGCTAGGACAACTCCAGGGACCAAGCTACCATATTGCTAAGTAGTTATCTAATAGACCCATTAATACTTCCCTCCCCTAAGTTTCTCCTGCGCTTTAATATTGAGTCAGCTCTTGTAACGCCTGCAAATGAATGGAAGTTAGTGGTTATGCTTTGTATGCATAATGATTTCCTCGCTCTCCTTTTAGTTATTCTATTTCAGTTTTTCATATTCATATGTCAGCTTATTTGAATTATTTCCTCCAGCTCTTACGATCTTCCCAACCTCATCATTGTAATTGATTTGTTCATATTTTTCAAGGTCTTGCAATGCTTGGATTATAGGTTTTTTCTCCTTTGTTCTGAATCAGTTACTCCTTAATCAATAATAAGCATTGCTTTTAGACCACTCGCTTCAGGTTCTCTAATCCCTTGAAGCATCTATTGGTTACTTCCTTCCTTTTCCCATGTATAAACATTCCCATGCATATAAGGTACATATTCTAGTCTCCCTTATATCTACCTCTGTTCTCCGCTAGGCAGTTTAAACATCCAGGGCCGTTCTTAATAAGTCCTGAGCAAAGTCAAAAGTTTCTATTTTTGCCTTTTTTTGAGCCCAAATATAGAATACAAATAAATAAAATATAGATTCTTTTTGTTGTTCTTTATGAGATCAAGAGTAGGCCATATTTTATTTCATTTTATTTTTCATAAGGATAAAAATAAATCTTATTTTATCATTTATAAAGATGGGCCCTGAGCAGAATCCCACCCTACCCTTGCCCAGAGCCGGCCCTATAAACATCCCTCTACGATCTTATAGTATCTATTGATTTAGCATAAATATAGGATTTTCCAACAAAATCCCTAATGAGAATCGAAACTAAAAAAATAGGCGATTAGTGATTCTTGTGGAATATATGCATAGGTAACTGAAGTCCTGGGAGTGAGATGTTAGTACCTCTCAGGCACTTTAGACATGATTTGTTAGCGAAATGACCTAAGGGGTTCCCCAAGCATACATATATTTATGTCCTTCCAGCTATGATGAGGATTATAGTTGCGGATTATGTGTATAAACTATCATGGAATACTACCATATTAATTCCCATTAGTCTAAACATTAAAGTTAACGTTAACAGGGTGGGATGCATGTTAATTTTAAAGTTAGTTGCGGATAAAGTTTAATTGCATCTATGCTTGATCAGGCTATTGTAAGAAGATTTCTGAAAGTAGCCCTTCAAGAAGTAGCAACTGTTGGAATATACAATCAAACAAAGTGAAAAACAGAGTTAGATAGGTGAATACAGAAAAGCACTCTGTTATTTCTCTTTTCTATCTTATATTAGAATAAATATCAAATGCCTATATATAGGCTTACACAGCAACAAACTAAGCATCAAATGAGGGCCAGCTACACCCATTATTAACAACTTAACAACTTACGAAAACTACGCTACAAGCAAACTAGACCTGGTCAACAACAATCTTGACTTTGAATCA